>JAPYYW010000420.1:0-71987 GCA_030522545.1 Cremastinae sp. A BG-2022a | reverse complement strand
GTGGCGCAATCCAACAATTCATATTGAAAAATTCAAAAAACTGATCGAAAAGTCAATTTTTTCGATTTTTCAATATGAATTCTTGAATTTCGCCCCGAAATTTGAGAGCAACAGAGCAGTACTAGAAATTGATTTAAAAATGATTAATATTAAATTTTTTTAAATTTTAATCGTTATGCATTTTTAGCTATTATTTTTAGTTATTATTATTTATTCATATTTCTATTATCTTTCCAGGAGAAAAAACTGTCGAGCAAGCGATGAAAATCGAACGAGCGTGAAATTTGAGTAAATAGCGATTTCTTATTATCGGAATGACACAGGCGACGGATGAATTTGTTTGCTGGCGTGTAACAATGAGGTAGGGTGATGTCGTGATGCACCGCGGTAGCTGTCGAATCGATGGTATGCGAAAATAATGAAGAATAAAAAAAAGGACTCGGGAAGGAAATAAAAAATGGCGAAAATAATATGAATCGAGAGCAAAGAGGTCGGAGAGTTTTCCAATACTCTCTTATCAGTCTGGGTAAACATGAACAATAAGAATACATGATAGCCGAGCTACGAGTTAGTGCCAAAAATAGCTATATTGATATTTTATTCAGAGTTTGCGACGATTGTGATTTGATTGGGAGATTACTAATGTCTGAAAATAAATCAAGTAATGTTCATATTTGCGAAGAATATAACGTCATGTTATCCTTTATAAACATGACATTTATGTTTTTCATGAGAATAAATAAATCTGTCAGTGGCTGTGTTTACACTTTAATAAAGTGACATCGACGTAGGGCTGTTTATCAAGAGTCGCGACAAGTATATTTTTACTGCCGAGAGTAGCTGCGACTCTTATTTTATCTCAAAACCGAGGAATTGTGACAGATTTTGACCTTTTTTAAGTTTTCAATAATTAAGATTAAACCGACTGTAAGGTTGGGGAAAATTCGATAAAACCCAGTATATTGTCAATTTTTTTTCTCTTTTTATCTGAGCAAAAATTGACGAAAACTGTTTTGGGCTAACAAAACTTGCTAAATTAAAAAAAAATGTATTATCATAGCAACAAAAACTTTCTGTAATTCGGCAAGTTACGGTTACAAAGAATTTTTCATCGATGTTTCCTCAACATTTATACAATTTGTAAAAGTACTTACCTCATTTTTTACAGGACGTGAGTACTGTTTTTAGAACCTACATTGAATATTACAAGCACAAAAAAAATGATAAAAATACAAAAAACTGAAACGAGAGCTTTCGGTAATCGATAATTCAAGATGCCATTAGCAGAAGAAGCTTTCGAAAATGATGGAGCTTCGTCGTAGTGGAATCGGTCGGGGGTTGTTCATGCTCGACAAAACTTATCGTCCTTTTTTCGGGATCAACCGGGACGAGACGCGACGACGACGATGATGACGAAGCTTCGCGATTGAGAACAAAGTGCCTTCTTCATTCTTAAATCTTTTCTCGTCTCTCTTCGCCCTTGTGAATTAACGAAGCGAACGGACCTCGTTACGGCGCGCAAATGCAGGCGACTTCATCAAAATCTCTCTCTCTCTCTCTCGCTATCTTCCAATATGAAAAATTCGGCGATTTCTGGATCTATTCGGTGAAAAATTTATCACGATTTCACCAAACGATTCGAGTAGGAAAACGCCTTCAATCTTTTTTCTCTTTTCAGTAGTTTTCGCCGAAAATTTCAAGTGTCTCCTAACGATGGTGCATGGGATTATGCTTCCCCTTAAATTTTAATGAATAATGATCGACTTTTAAACTCACTCATAGAAACAAATTTTTAGTGGGAGCACCGATTACAAATACATATTATTGTAAAATGAAATATTTTAAAAATATATAAATCACATTATTACATGGATATTTTATTTTTGTGTAAATCGCGTTCGATTTAAAAACTAATGGTCGTTGAGTTGAATTTTGACTCTTGCCAAGTGAACCGGTACATTTTCCTTCCCGCTTTCTCTTTCTCCAGCGGTGCACAGATCATTAAATTCTAATTTGGCGACATGGCGGTACGCTTCGCGAGCAATCCTCTCCTTCGAGGAATCGAGAGTATGTCTGAGAATACGACCCTCGGCGCGGAGAATTCGAGAGAATCTCCGACCTCTTGAGTATCGGATATCTCTCTCTTTCTCTCTTCCTCCCTATGTTCTCGTTAATGCACACATTCTCTTCTCTCCGTACCCACACGCAGAAATTTAGTAATTATATCCAAACAATGTATGTCTCGGGAAAACTGAGTTACACTCCTCCAATACAAATTCGAAGAAATATTTTACATACCGAATTTAATCAACTTATTCGCTTCGCTCTTGATCAAATTTCACCCGGATAATTGCTCAATAATAATATTTCAAAATAACGTTCCTTAGAAATTCGATCAGACCTGAGGTTTATGTCGTGCCACTCTAAAATTACAACATCATTGCACCTAAGACCATATATTTTTTGTTCGATTTGGAATCACAAAAAATTATATTCTCTATTTTTATCATGCACAATAAATTAATAAATAGGAAGCACGAATAAACGCTTATTTCAGGCAAAGTCTGAAATAATTTTTATAGAGCAAAAATGGACAGATTGTTTCTAGGCAAATAAGATGAATTCTCCGAGAACTCAATGTCTGATGACTGCGATACACAAGTTATACTTATTTTTTCTTCTACACTGACTATTTATCCCCTCCACGATGAATTTGTTATCAACCCTCCTTTGACTTTTTTAAATCTCTCTTATTTCTACCCTAACTTGACGCGCACTGCTGCCAAGGGAGTGCGAAATGCGATTAAAATATTTGGCTGTTTATTGGCTGGGATTCGTACATCGTAGCCACCAAATATTGGAGCTGTAGAGAGATAAACAGAAAGAGAAATGAGAGATTAGATTAGATTAGATTTATTTGTTATGCCTTGGGTGTCCATGGGACAAAATACAAGCAACAAGAATACAATATAACAATATAATAATTAGAAATTTGCAGCTACATGAAAGCAGCTAGTATTTATTGAAAAGCAAAATATAAAAATAGTGAAAATTAAAAATAGAATAATATACATGAGTGCGTGTGGAAAGGACAATAAATTCATTATAATTCGAGAGAGGGAGAGAGAGAGTAAAAAAGAAACAGCTATAATTTTACGACGGGTGTGTTATGAAATAAATGTTAAAAAGCTTCTATATATCTTTTATGACCATTATAGAATCCTGGTGCACGCGTTCCCAGTCTTTGCTCTCTAATGGCTCGAGAATGATGAGAATCACGATAACTTTATTCGCCACGTTAAGCGGTATATAACACTATTTCAATTTTCCAGAAATGCAGAAAATCAAAATTTTTGAACTATATATCAGTGTACGATAAAATTTGTAATTTTATGTGATACCGTAGATCCCTCAGTATCATTTCGAAAACACAATTTACTCAGATATTTACGCAGTTTAGTGACGTATATACGTTGATCTTTAGATTTTGTCATAATAAGCTAATTGCGTTTTGTAGCTATCTCTCTCACACTTACGTGTCACGTGGTACATATTCGGTACCATCTTAAATACTATCCATGTACATTATGAAAAAAATTTTTTATTTCAAAGTAATATTAGATTGAAAAAATTAAAATCACAATTTAATCCATTGCGCATTATGCATTGATTTTCTCGTATAATTGTTACTAAATGCCGATTGTTACTAAATGCCTTACCTCAATACTCTCTACTGATCAATTAATATTAAATTAGGCCGAAAACTCGATAGACCATAACCATCAGAAAGATACTTCGGAATACGGCAGAAATATTGATTAATTGAGTAAGTGATTCGCTTAGACAAATAATCGAGATGAAGGAGAACGAATGAAAAAAATAGCCAGGGAATGGGGAAAAAAATATTACATGGAAAAAAGGAAAAAATAATCCGAGACTTTTCGCTTTGGTGTATGAAATCACGAAACTGCGAATCTTGCTCAACGGGAGAAGTAACGATTCGGGGACAGGGGAAATCGAGGGAAAAGTGTGCGTGACGGAGAACCCGAGTAATTTTGCGAGAAAGCCAGGTGCGCATTTTCCTTCGTGGAAACTGGCACATTCGAAGAATTGAAGAAAAGACGGAAAAGAGTGGGCGAGTAACCAGGAGAGTGGGCGCGTAGAAGAAAGCGGTCGAAAGTGGAGAAAAAAATGTACGTGCTCGACCAAGTTGAAACGAAACTCGTGAGCTGATACTTTCAGTCTTATATTCCTTTCGTTTGTTGCTTTTTTTCGTCAATGCGCTCACGTGCACGTGTATATGTGTCTTTGTAAATAAATGTACACCTGGTGTACAGGTAGAAAGATTATTGTGCTTTTGGGCCGAGTGTATACGGAGAGCTCGAACTTGCAACCGAAAAACGCTAAAAAGGACGAAGCTGATCGTTTCACTAACTCGCTTTTGCCGCGCATATTGCCACGGTATTTTGTATTATACGATATAAAGCACGACCGTGACCAAATCTATGTATATATTTATAGGGGAGGGAAGGCAAGATGGGCTTCTTAAGAAAACAATGCTTGAAACCTCAGTTTTTTTCACTCATTTCACTTTTTTTAGTCCCTTGTCAAATATTTGCTGTTAATTTCTTGTGTCGATTATAAATAAAAAATCGAAAAATGTGAGGCAAGATGCCCTCCCCCCCCAAAAAAATTTTATAATGTGAGTTTTTTTACTCGTATCATATTTTTGAGCTTTTTTGCCATGTATTTAGTATAATACTGCACTAACAGTTAATGATAAAAATTTGAAGCAAAATGGACCTTTTAGAAACTTGAATCAAATTTTCTTGTTACTTTTCTGTTCAACAACTAATTGTTGAATTTGAGAAAGATTTATTTTTGCGCTAAAACATCATACAATATTTAAAATGGACTGCTAAGCGCTTTGCAAGCGTTCTATGCGTGCAATTCTGGGGAATAATTATGGAAAATTATAATTATTCCCCATTAATCATCTCTTTTAGAAGCCCATTTTACTCGAAAAAATATTTGCAGGTTTTTTTAAATCTAGAGGGTCCATTTTAACCTCAAACACTTCGCGCATCAAAAATTTTAGGGGCTCATCTTGCCCGTAAATATTTTTACGCTTTTGAAATTTCAGGGTGCCAATCTCCCCCTCCCCTCCTCTATATCGATATTTCTCGTAGTATTTCGTTCTTCTTACTCTCATTTTTCTGGTTTTTTTAAGTTTCAACTTCTCTTGTTGCGCAACCAAAGCACCCGTTCTCGCAGTTTCGCATTGTTACGAAAGCATCCATTGTTTATAATTAATTTCAATAGGGATGAAAGAAGAGTCAAGTTTGTTGAGATTATTTAAGTCCATTTCATTAGTTGCGTGGTTCTGACAATGTAGTAGAGTCACGTGGTTGGCCGATGCGTTCACGTGATGCTACACGTGTTCCGAGAGTGGAAGGTCTCAACCTTTTTTGATGCATTTTCCTCGATTACGTCATCAAATTGCAATTAGTTGTTTCTAATTTCCATGGGTCTCGCACTTTATTCACCATCACTATACAAAACTTAATATTCTTTATTTTTTTAAATCAATAAAAGTTAAAAAACGGACCATCGAATCTATATGGGTAATTGAAAAAATATATATGTAAAGCTATAATAATTTATGATGAAAAATCCAATTATACAAAATCGCTATTGAAAAACGTTTCGTTCGAATTTAATAGCCTTAAAAAAGACTCCATACGTTTAACATAATGGAAATTGTACTATGTCGAATAAAATAGGGGCATCGAGATTATTTGCATCGATTTTGCAGCAGTTTTATCCGCACCGACACTTTTTTAATGTATTTCAAAACGATATTATAAATTTGAAATACTAAACTATTCACTTTTCGTATGATTTAAAATTACACTGGAACTGACACTCAATTGAATTTGTCGAATTTTTACGTAATATTTTTTGGTAATGAACCTTACAATACCGGACACGTCTTACCCCGACACTTTACACCGGCCAAACACTGATTCCAAATTCGAAGAATATCCGAACAATTAGACCGTGTTCAGTTTTTCCTTCGACCTCGACGAATAATCACAATGGAAACCATGGTCGAGGTATTCTCGAAAAATAAACATTTTTTTCCTTGTTGTGCTCGACGAACTTTCTCTTTTTTTTCCAATGTTTACGATCACTGAACTTTTCAGGTATATTTGTTGATTCTCGTCGCAGACTCGTTCGTCAAATACTTGAAACATTGAGAAAAACATGAAGTTAAGTTGATAAATTGTCACCCAATGGTGAATATTAATAAATTTTATATTGATATAAACAGTAGAAAATTAAGTTGCAAGTTTTTCTCACATTATTACACGTATACAAGTTATCATTAAAAAATTTGGCATGTTCGAGGTCATCCAGCCTGATTTTTTGAAAATCGTAAATAAGATCCCAAAATTTTAAGTGGTGATATCTTTTCGTGTTCTCGACGAAATCGGCTTTATAATGGGTAATTCCTGAACATTTTTGCAAGTCGAAATAAATAATTTTCACATGAAGGTCATTATTTCCAAATTATTTTAAAAGTTATCATTTATAAAGAAAATAAAAAAGTTAATTATTCGGAGCACAATCCAAGAATTCATATTAAAAAGCTCAAAAAACTGATCGCATAGTCATTTTTTTTCAATTCCATCGGCTAGTTTCTGAATTTTGTGGCCACAAACATACGGAAGCTGAATTTTTATATATAAGATATAGTGAAATGGTCATAAAAACTGTAAGACTTTAAAGTACAATGAAAAAAGAGTGCTAGAATTTTTTCTGATTTTTTTTCCTCTAAATACGTGAGATATAAAAGCTGTAGGACAAAAATGACTTTTATATAATCAGTGGCGTCAAAAAAAAACATATAATTGTGATGAAAGGTTACAAATGTTGAGATTATATATAAAATTTTTACTATTATTTTGAAAAAAATATACATTTGAAGAGAAAGCGATAAATATAGAAACCTGCGGTGGTTTTCTTCAAATTTGCAGTGACAGAGTGAAAGACGTGCGTTTTACCAAAAAGAGCTCTCTTCTTCGAGTCTCAGGGGAAAAAGGTAGAGCGGTAGAGTCGGCTCGGTGAAATTCGGATTCTCTGGTCGTCGTAAAAGCGCCAAGAGAGAAACAAGAGGAATAAAAAAAGTGCACACGTCTCGCCAACTGTCGATCTTCAAAAGAATAACGGACGTTCGACAACGAGCTACACTTTACGCAGGATGCGACGTTCGCATCGAGACTCGGGGAGCGTTTCTTGGTGAAATGAGAAAAGGGAGACGTAATAAAGGATCGAGCACGTACACATATTGCGTATTCTCCAGGCTGGGGAAAATCTTCACTCTCAATTTTCCACAGAACGACGATCTCTGTACGAAAAGCTTTCAAATATTTTATCGTTATCAAGAGTCGCGGCAGCGACTCGAGGCAAGTACATCAGCAGCCGAGAGGCCGCGACTCTATTATCTCAGAACTAAGTAATTTTTGACAGATTTTAACCATAAATTTTAATTTTCAATAATTAATATTAATTTAACTGTGGGATTGGGGGAAAGTCTGTAACGCCTAATATTTTTTTTTCTTTTTTCAATAAAAAAGAAGTCGAGGGTGTACGATGTACGCATCGCAAACTATGAATTTCAGCGATTGACATAATGTCAAAAACCTCTTTTGATATTATTTCAAAAGAACTTTTGACAACTGTGTCTTTAAGGTAGTTCGATATCTATATAAATACCGTATAAAAATAGAAGTCGCTCCCTTTCACGAAAAAGTATTTCATATAAGGTTTTCTCATCCCTTGATATCGTTTTAAGGTGTTTCGATAGTTCACGATTATACAAAAAAAAACTTTTGAAGTAAAAAATTTTCTAGTAAGCTTGACAAAAACAAGTGAAATTGCTCCAAAAAAATAGTTAGATTTTGTTTAACAAACTCGACAAGTATATGCTTTCTCAAGGTATTTTTTATCAATTATTTCTTCAACAACTAAATGCATGCTGTAAATATACTTGCCTCATTTTTCACAGTACGAGTACTGTTTTTTGGAGCATTATTTTTATACTCTATGTAGCAAAAATAATCTAGCTGGTTGTTGCCCCAATCGATATAGAAAATTTACGAGAGCTACAAAAAAGAACTATATTTTAATGAATAGCTTGATAAAAAATGTTCTGTCTCTTTGTCATATCCTCTATTTACACGTAATATTTATGCGGACAGAGCGAGCAGGGTTATCCGCCAAAAAGTGAGAATCCGAGAGGTTGGCTACTTGGCAATTCACCAAAGAGCGCGCAAGTGGATGCTCTCGCGATGTGGTTGTCTCAATTATTTCCGTTGCGCTCTCTCCTCTTCTTGCGCTCCAAACTTTCGCGCTATTCTCTGCAAGTCCCACGAAAAAAAGAGAGCGAGCGAGGGCAGCGGAGCAAAAGACACCGAGGCTTGTGACGACAGAGGAGCCATTAAATTTTCACGAAAATGAAATTTGAAACTCGTTAGACACTGAAATTTTAATGAGATCTACAATATGATGTTTCCTAATTATTTGCAATTTATTAATGAACGTTAAAGCGGCAATCAAAGTTATAACCAATTATAATTATTTCTTTCTCTTCTTGTATATACGAAAAAAATAATGACGAATTAATAAAATATTATAATAAACAATCATAAATAAAAATTACATGTTATAATTTTTCATACGGATATAAATATTTCATGTTTAGTTCGCCACAGAAGTGTTATTTTAAAAATACTCAGTGTCAGCGAATTTGTGGCCGTCTTCGCTCGGATATCTTTGTATGAATTTGTGCAAATTCAGGGAATTCTCTCGTGAGCGACGAAGAATATAGAATTCAGCTTTTTCTCTTTTTTTTTTATCGTGAAAAGGAGAAAAGAAATGTTTCGTATATACAGTTGTAGAAATAAAGAAACATGCGGGATTCACGGTGGACGCAGACACCGGAAGTGTCGATCCGATTTCCACACGCTTCGATCTTTCTCGCTCGTGGATTATGCGCGATGCGAACAGAGAACGAGCCAACGATTTTATTTCGCTGACTCTTGCTCTCTGCATACGAATTGAAGACACGATGAAGCGAGTACAATAATTCTCCTTTCACCTTTTTTTTCATTCCTCTAGCAGGCATCGAACTACTTTTTTTTTATTTCTATTACTGGTTTCTTGTTATTTCATAAGGGAAAGGTTAAAAAGTGAATTGAAGTAACATTCTTTGTTACCATAAACTGTAAAAAATTTCGTGGTGTTAACCAAATAGTGTGAATGGTAAAAGGAAATGGTGTAAAATAATAGGTGTAATTAATTTATGAGGTGAAAAAAAATTTATTGCATATGACTCGTCAATTTAAATTCGTGTATAGAGATTGCGCGTGAAAAACGTCACGATATATTCCCGGGGAATATTCGTTTTGTTTTGTATCGCGCATAAATATTTAATTTAGAATATCGCACAGTTCTGGCACGGATTGAACGACGAGTTCGGAATTGGAGAGCGGCGTTTTCGACGAGTGAGATTTCGCTGGCGCGCGATTTCTCGGGTTTTACGCATCGATTCTCGATTTCTCAATAGGATGAAATTTACCGTCCGGAAAACAATTTTCCACGTTTTCAAGTGATTATACCTCATATTGCTGTAAGCTATAACCCGGCGAATGACAGAGAAACAGAGTCGGATCGGGCGAATGAGGAAAATAAGGAGAGACGGCGAAAGGGAGAGAAAAAAAATGGTATTTATCGGAGCAAGCGGAGTAAACTGATGGCGGCGTACGAGCGTGGTTGGATGCTTCTGGTGCGGTCTCTGGAGAAATATTATTTCCAATCGATCTTGAAGAGGGTACACAGACCGGCTCGAGAAAAACGTAGAAATGAAACTCGAAAAGAGAGAGCGAGAGAGAAAGATAAAATGGAATCTATTGTTTCAAGTGACCCCAAGGCTTTCCGTGACCAAGAAATTGCACTGTTCCGATTTCATTTTGTGCCTCTACATATATTAATCCCAGCAGTGTGTACACGCCAATTGAGAAATATATACCTGCTGATGTAATAAACATTGTAATAAAGAGAACTGGAACTCTCTTCATTTTATAGTAAAAATTTATGATTCGTCAGAAATAATACAAGTTTCATTCTGTATGTTTCAATATTTACCTACATAAGGGTCTATATGTACCCCGGTATAATAAATATCTATATAGATTCTATTCTGATATGCTCTCATTCTAAAAACCAATTTTCAATTAATACCTGTATTAAAAAATATTTTATATAAAAGAATTTCATTTGAAAATATTGTATAAAACAAATGGAGAATTGTGCGCATGGTAGATAAATTAATTACCGTTATTTTGCATCTTCGTTTTTTTTGTTCTCTCCGCTTGTCCGTTGCTTTCCATTATAATAGCCGAGCGAGTTTGATGGTTGGTGCACCTGGTGGAGATTTTCCGTGAATTCGATTGGAATATAGATTGGAAATGTATTCGGGCACGTATCGTGGAGCGCCGGCAGGGCGCTACGGGAATGGCAAGGTTAAAGCAAAGCGCTGGTGGCCTGTTTGATTGATGCAAAGCTAAGCGACGAGGCAAACGTGTACCATCGAAAAGCTCTCTCACCGAGCCCCCGCTCCCTCTTCCTCCTCTGTTCCGGACTCTCTGTCCCGCTCACGCTCGCTCCCTCGGCCGCACGCCAGAGCGAAACGACGAAAGATCGAGAATGCAACGTGTCAAGTCTATATACGCGTATACCTTCACCCCCCGGACGTAATACGAATCGGCCGAGGACTGCGACGTTGGCGCCAACGTAAATACAACGTCGAGACTCCTAAGTGACAAATCGATTTGGTGACCGGAGAATAATCCATTGTGGCACGCCGCTATGCCAAACTCCACCGAACAAACAATATTCTCACCCTCTCCTGCGCTTTCTGTGTTTTCATTACACACGTACTAATCGTGTTTGCAATCATCAGCTTCGACAATATATATTTCTTTTCTATACTAGAAACAAGATTACTCGTTTATTTATAATAACGTATATAAAAAAATAAAACAAATTTACGTTTATGAATTCTCGCGAGAGAAAAATCTCTTCAATTTTTCATGGAAGAAGGTATATATATATAGATACATAAATTTTATATAAATCGGTAAGGGAAGGTCGTGTGCGAAGGTAAAGGTATAAAAAGGTAAGAGACGCGCATATAAGGCTATGGAGAGAGGTAATCGGTTCGCTTATATCGGGGAGAGTAGTTTGTTGCGTAACATTGAGTGCCCTATAACGGGGATAGTGAGCCCTTATAACTCTTTACTTCTACCCCGAACGATTTGCTGTACCTTACCGGGCGCCATCTCCGACTCGCCGTTTTCATTATTGTCGCTGTTGTCACCTCGTAACTCCATGGGCAATAAATTTTTATACTCCATTTTTTTTCTTCGCTTCCCTTTAATGGGTGAGCACAATGCGGAGTGTGACTCAATCATCCCGCGCACGGCTTTTCCATCGTCGTAAAGTCGAATGGAAAATCGCTCATGATTCATAATCGTTGTAAAACTCGAGGAGGAATAAATAAATTCTGTTCTTTGCTGTAAGTAATTTTTAACGATAGCGTAAAATATATATGTTGCGGCTCTGATGATACCTCTTTTTGTCTATTCTTTCTAGATACTCTAATCTGTCTCTCGTTGTAAATGAATATAAAATATATTAAAAAAAAAATAAAAAACACGCGTTTATAACATATCGACTTAAAAAGGGAAAAATAATTCTTCATATAGGCAGAAAATAATAATAAACGAAAAATATTAGTATTATTGTGAAAAAAAGCATGGGGTGCTCGATATATGAACTAATATTTTTCGTTTATTTTTCATATATCGAGCACCCCACGCTTTTTTTCACAATAATACTAATATTTTATTGTCACTTGATAAGTGTGCAAAGTTTAAATCAAATCTGTCCGTTTAAAGTGGGTTAAAATCGAGCTCAAAGGAGTCGGTTACAAACATACATATACAGGTGAAGCTAATAAAAGCGTGTTAAAAATGATCATAATTTTATTGAAAAATTTTATGAGAAATTCGAAAAATAATAGATAATAAAAATATTTTTCTCTGTACGCGAGTAAGCGGAAAAAGTATCTTATACTATATATAGATTTTCAAAAATAAAATCATATACAAGGCTTTTAGAAAGGTTATATTGACTTTTTGGATACTATTTTGTATCTTCTTATATACAATAAGCGATGCAGTACATATGAAAAATACTTTTTGGACGGGATCGAAAGAACTGGTGTGCGAATGTAAAATTGAAGGGGAAGGAGGCAAGTTTTGTCGGACGTTTATAACACCGGCGCGCTCGTACACGGGCCATGTCGTCGTTGAGGATCGCGGCCGGCAATTATCACGCCTTTCGCTACGGATTGCCGGCGCGAGTTTCGCTATTCCCTCGTGTACCGCTTATCAAAACTTGCCTAAATGCCGTGACCGCCCTTCCAATTAAAACATGCAAGCGTCACGCGAACCCGCCCACCCTCCTCTTTCTCAGCCAATTATACGTAACGCGATACACTATATACACGATAGTCAACCCCGGTGCACAACCCCTGTCTTATTTCTCACTATTTTTTAAACTCGTCAAACGCGCCTCTCTTTTGATTCGAAAAATTTCAGATTGTCTTCTGTTTGGCATTTTGAATGACATATTCATTGACATTTGAAAATTATTACATGTATGTTTTTTTTCGTTATTTATAATAATTTGTTTTATTTGCTTTGAATTTTACGTAAGCAACTTTTGTATAGAAATAATCTGCAATCGTTGGTCGATGTGCTGGAAATCAGAAGGGAAAGTCTCGTTCGACGAATGGCAATATCCTGTACCTCGGGCGGAGGCCTCTGACCGTCGTGATTTTCAAACCTGACGGTTCGTCGTCCCTGGGGATCCGAGACGGTCACGTCTCGTACGGAGATTCAATTTGCCGCCAACTCTTGCATCGTGTTTTATTACTCATCGCACCATTCTTTCCTCTTCCAATTCGAGTTACGTTCTTCTTCTACTTTTATCATCGTTTCTCATTCGTATTGTCAGATCTTGCTCAATGAGAATTTTTCCATTTCCGTTCAATAAAAAAAAACTGTAAAAAACGCTTATAAAAGTTTCAAAGTTGAAAGCATCGAAGGATCACGTGTACGTAAGAAAATCGTACAGTAGATCTCGCGTCTGACTCGATGCGGTTTTTACTACTGGCAACTCGGCGCGAACGAAGTGGAATAGTCCAGTACCGGTCGGACGTTCGGAATTTCCTGTCGCGTCGTACCTGGCTTGCTGTTTCCGAGTGAAACGCTCGAATATCGTTTGCGATATGCGCGCGCGCGCGTGTGTGCACCCCTGAAAGATGGAACAGCCAGTGAAGGAGCTCTTGAACCACTTGAACCGATCTCTCAGACACGCGCTATAAACTCTCCCTTTCAAAAGTTCTCTCAGAGTGATTACGCTGAAAGCACTTTACACCTATCCACCTTTATGCACTCTCTCTCTCTCTCTCTCTTTCTCTTTTTCTCGCGTTCCATCGTTTCTCTCCTCGCAAGCTTCGAAGCTTGTTCTCGGTCAAGCGTAGTAGTTTCTTCTGCGATAAAGTACAAAGTGACCGCATGCTACGCTTTCCAAAAACCTCAGTTGCACCGCTTCGACTATTTTATTTTTACGATCTTTTCTACATTTTTACAACATTTTTCTAATGTCTCTCTCTCTCTCAACATTTTTTTAGCCAATTCCAATCTTTTTTTGAATATACCTTTCTGTCTAAAGAACTGCCCTTGGAACTTTAGTGGTTGATTAACCATTTCGGAATTATATAAACTGACGCAATTATTTATTTTTTTATATCTATTGTGCTTAAATTACACACTTGAAAATTAAATTACTCAGGTAAAAGATCAATAACCTACAATTATATTTTTATGGCTTATTATTATAATGCTGTTTATTAATTCTATAATATATTAAAATTTTCGATTGATATACGTTGGATCATGATCTAAATAATTCAGATTGCATTTTCTATCAGTCTTTCAAATATAAAAACATCGAAACGTGAAATCTAATTTCAAATTTTAACCACTTCATATAACATATTTACTTGAAATTATTTTTAAAACGGGTTGAAATTTGTATCAGTCTGTGACTCGTCTGCTATGCATGATCGATATTTTAATATGTAATACACTAATAATAAAGTTGACTTTATTTTATCGGAATATTAATTAATTCACAAGGCGATGAGACACGCGAAAATAACTTTATAGGTTTTCTTCTTTTCTACTCTCTGCTTGCAGGCTGCCAAAATGGAAGCACGACAACACACACGTTTCGAATATGAGAAGATGATAATACATGGCAGATACCCGGGACACATACGCATACAATTGAGTTACAAGTTTTCCAATGAGAGCGCTTAGCTTTGCCATCCTGGAAGTCTCAGGAGGGGCGAAGAGGAAGGTCTCGACGAGAATACGACCCCTCGGTATTCTATCATCGCATTCATCTTTCTTCCGACATAACAGCCATATATGTACGAACATTCTCGTGCTATGCAGTTGCCCGCGTTTGTGTACATTTAATGTAGCCTTTTGCGCGCCAATTTCCTGATACTCAGCGAAACTCGTATACCGCCACTGAGAATATTACACCAACCTCGAATCTTGTAATAATTTCCTTCTCTTCGTGTGTAAACAATATTTTTATAGTATACGCTATACTGCACTTTTTCTACATTTTTACTCTAAATTCAGTATAAATTGTGATTAATTTTTTTTTTATTTACTCAAATATTGCATGTCACTCGGAGAATCGTTATTTTGAGAAAACGGAGCAAAAAGTTTTAAACACTGTGCAGTTGACTATATCTTATATTATTTTTTTATATCATAGTTTTATATTGTATATTATATTTTATATTTATTTTATATATTATACTATATACTTATACTATACTTATTACGAGGAATTCCAATTTTTTTGATAAAATTACATGGCATTTAATGTCCCAAGACTTTCTTACCAATCTAAATTTAATTTTCTCTTGTTTACCGTTTAAGGGGTAATACATTGATGAAAAGCAATCACACTCTGTCTGTTTCTCTCTCTTTACTTGTTTGTTTTTTCCCATATCCTTTTTCTTTCTCTATCTCTATATTTTGTGTCACTATTGCCTAGCTCGGCTTTCGTATAGTTACGTTAATATCTTACCGCAAGGTCGTAATTTACTTACGACGTACACGGTGTGTGTTCCATGAGAGGTTGGCTCGTACATCAGTCGCTCAGGAGCCGTAAAGACTCCGGAGAGGTATAAGCGACGAGGAGGCCGAGGAAAACGGACGGATGGAGAAGAACGAAGCAGGAGAACGCTCGAGAGGAAGCCGCGTATCCATATCGTTTTACAACCCGGTTAGACTCTGCGAGTTTCTTAAAAAAGTGCTAAACATACGCATAAAAAATTGAGACGCGTCTCAATGAGAACGCTCATCCAATGAAACTTGTCGAATGAAAAAAATAACTGAGGAATTATGCCATTGTTCGATACGGAAGTATAAAAAAGATAAACATACCTCTCGACGGGGTTGTAACGTGAATTCGTCCCTTATACACGGATTTTGTGTAACGTTTTTTGTTATAAAAAATAAAATCATACAATTTCCCTTATGAGGGTGAAAATTTTATTTTCGTTTTTTTTTCAAGGTTCGTGAACGATTGACTCTCCTTGTTTTTACAAAATGAATAGTAATAAATTTTGTAGGAGTGGGAAAAATTGGAGTAGGGGAAAAGGGCGTAGAAGCTAAAGTTTGATAAAAGTTATGGAGGTTTATTTTCTTTTGAAATACAAAGGAATATGATCGATGGAGAGATTTCTGGAAAAGCCGGAAGATTTTGAATTAAATTATAGTTTTTATAGGCATATTAAAATATAAGCACGTTATAAGCACGACAATTGAGGAATTTTTCAGTTTTAACAATGATATCTCCAAGTAATTATTTTGAAAAATTGTACGAGTACGTAACAGGAGTATTTAAATTAATAGTAAAAGTTGACAGACGATTTGAGAATAACTCTCTCCGTTTCTTTTTTTGGTTTTTCGCTTTATATCGCTCGCAGAGGAATCAAATTCCGGAAAAGACATCGGATATATAATGCCCGAGAAAAGCTCTCTCTTTCAGGAGTTCAACTTATTCGTACAGTATATATATATATCGTTGCTCGATGAATAACATTGGAAAGCGTACAAAGGGAGTTTCAGTGGAGGATTAATACTGTACGAAAATGCGAAGCCTCGAGTCTTCGGCCCTTTTCTTCTTTTCTCTGGCGTATCCCTTTCCCTTCGGAATTTTGCGTCTCGAGTCTCGAAAAAGAGAAGGAAATGAGGGCGCGGACGGCTCTCGCACGGAGAATGGCCGAGAACTCCGATTCGACGGGTGCAACCTCGTTATCTCGTGAAATGAAACTCTGCAGAGTAGAAAGAGAAAGAACGAGCTGAGAGAATGCAGAAGATAGAGAAAAAATGCATCGCCGGAAAGAAAATGCCCGAGAGAGAGAGAGAGAGAGAGAGAGAGAGAGAGAGAGAGAGACGCGGATGAGAGCAACGGCAGAACTGGGTCGCGTAAAAGGGACGTGAAAGGCGTGTAAGCGTGGGAGGAACGATGTTCAAGGGGATTCGATTCGACTAACGACATTCTGCAATAAAGAATTCAACCTGCCCTCAACTCGGATTACTCCGAGTGATACCGCATAGTCGCTATACTTTTGACTCTTTGCTCTGCCCGAGCGTGGACATCGTGCCGGGTTTAATTACTTATTCTCCTCTGTAGAAGAAAAATCAATGAGAAGTTTTTTTTTCTTTCCTTTCTTCTATAAACTTTTTCATGTGCGATTAATTTTAAGGTTATGTGTAACAAACCCAATTTTGAGTGAATTTTTGGACGAATACCACGCTCGTATTTTTCAAGCAAATTAATTGAAATTTGAACATGTTATGCAGAGTATACTAAACTAGTGATGACATTCTTGGAATTTAAAAAAAAAAAAATACAATTTTTTTTTCGTTTTTTGAAATTTCAAGAACGTCATGCGCTAATATAGTGTACTCAGCATAATATGTTCAAATTTCAATTCATTTCAAGGGTAGCATTTGTCCGAAAAATTACTCAAAATTGGGTGTTTCACATCATCTTAGGAAAAAAGAAAGATCGTTCGTTTAGAATTTTTTCATCATATTTTCTTCAGAAGCCTGTGAGTTTATTTGCTTCGATGAATAAAATCATCGACGTTAACACTTTTCTCTCGCAGATATGCATCAGTTTTAGGTATTGCAAGGTGTGGTAGTTATTATTTTATTATTTGCGTTGACTGCTTTTTTCAAGATTTTCATCCTTAAACTTTTATTCCCCGGGTGAAGATATAACAGAGGTATAGATGGGGGTTTGCACTTTTGACTTTTCGGGTATTAGCGAAAAGATTTTGCTGCTCTGGGTATGACGCGAAGCTCGCGGATAGAGAAATAGGAAAGAGTCCTTCGGGACAAAAGTTTTCAGACTGACATGGCCTGGAAATTTCGAATGTGGGATTCCACCAAAGATATATAAAGCAGAAGAGGGGAAGAGGAGAGAATCGAGAGCAATTTAACGCTTTCCCCACCGCGTTCGAGTAATATCTGCATTTCGTCTTCTTGCCGAGTCTGCGCACAAGCGCCAAGTATTACACTAAACTTTCTAAATAAATCAAGAGCAAATTGCCGTCGCTCTTTTCTCTCTCTCGCTCTTTCTCGCGTACGTTACTTACTCTCGCTCACCCCCTTGGTTAGCTCACCTCGGGCCAGTGCAAACTTTTCATTCTCTTTCCTCCTTATTCATATCCCAAACCCAGCTCTCGAAGCACAATCCTTTTTTTTAATCTCTAACATTTCACGTGGACAAAAGATGAAAATTAAAATTAACTAACAGAAAAATTGGCATTTTCCTTTCTATAAATATGTATATGAATATTATTCTGTATATATATTATTCTCGTCGAGAACAAAATTCGCTTTTCTTTACTCTTCATTTTTCTTTTTCTTCAAACCATTACTTTGCTCCCGCGTACTTCGCGCAAGTCCTCGAAATAACGCTGTTTCACTCTCTTACTAGAATTTCCGCTTTCGTTCGAGTTTTTCCTTCGCGTCCCTCGCGGATTTTCTTCCATTTTCGTTAGACACTTTCTTCATCCCTCGCTGGGGCTTGCATGCTCGAGAGGTTAATGGGATTTCCACCGTGGCCGAGCTGCTTTAAAAAGAGCCTTCCCTTCTTTCCGATTCCCTCTCCCTTATTCTTCTAAAACTCATCCCCTATTTTCAAGCGTTTTCTTCGCAGTTACTTTTCTGCCTATTATTCCCGCTTTGACTGCGACATTTTTGAACCGTATCGTATTCAAGAATCGTTTTTTCTGGACCAGCTTTCTTTGAAAAATCTTTTTTTTTATACCACAGTATAAAGATTGAGAAAATATGTTAAACCTGTACAATTGCACAATTTAGATTCCTTCAGTATAATTCTCGTTTAAAACTTGGAAGAAAATCCTATTTACTGGAAAAAGGGGGTTGGAGAATCGTAGAGATCTTCAGCAACATATGGTATCAAATTGTGAGTAAAATTTAAGACGAAAAACTGCAATTTCTTTAAAACAAATTTTCAACAAATTATTCTTATAATTATTTTATTTTTCGATTTTATAGCCGAAAAAATATGGATATAGTGCACCATTGCACCAGGTGAAACGGACAACTGTCAAGGGAATAACCGCATTGAGGTATAATATCAAAAATTTATAGGTGTCTCGAGGCCCGCGTATCGGGCACGCGAATCGCCATGGGTGAAAGAAAAAGGAGCAAAGATTATTGAGAAGAGGAAAAAAAAGAAAAACATATCGCGCTCTGGCTTTATGTATATATAGGAATAATCATTTGGGGACCGAATCGTCCACGAACGGCCAACATCACGTCTTCAATTTGCCAAGTTGACTCGAGCCTGTGTATTGCTTTTATTGTATTTCGCAACTCGGTGCTAAAGAGAAAAAGAACAAGAAATGGCAAAGAACTAGTCGTTGCGAGACAACATCCGGAGATTTTCTTTCGTACGTGCATCGCGTGTGAAAGAAACACCGTAATTTCGAAAAAAATCGAAGGAATCTCGACACGACGAAAAGGTGAAATATTTAAAAAGTAATGAAGGAGCCTCTGAAAGAAGTGTTTAGCCGGTCGAAAAAAAAGGAAAGCAGAAAACGAATTTGATTTTTTGCGGTTCGACGGGACAAGCGCGTTTGAGGAAAGAGTAAACGTCCGGGCAATGAAGCTATTTTATCGTATTCCTCTCTGCGGAACGAACGCCCCGATTCTTTTTTTATCTCTATCGTTTTTCTCTTCGGTAGCACCGGGCAAAACCGAGTTTGGTTTAACTCTGTGCCAAACTCGATTACTTGAGCTTCTCACTTGATGGTGGCAAGCAGCGTGTCAGACTGAACTGCTGCGGCCGAGTATATACACGTATAGATAAAGCTCTCGATCGAAAGTACCTCATTTCTGATCCTCATTCCTTCTTTTCGGTAACGGGCTCTTCTTCTCGAATTGCTTCTATTACTCTTTTTATCTCTCTCTCCCCCTCTCTCTTTCTCTCTCTCTGACAAGCCGGTTTGGCACATTCGCCGATCGCGGATACAACTTTGGAAACAGAGCGCGCTCGTTAGCCTTGATAAAACACAGCCGCGTCTCGATCAAGATTTACGCATGCGTGTACGAAGAACGAAAAAATAAATCGCTAGATTTATAACGATATCTCTTGGCCATACGGAGAAATTCCCATTCTTTTCTCCTTTAGAATCGACATTTTCGAACTCAAAGTATTGTTAAAAGAGCCTTAAAGCGGCGATAAATATTGAACCGAGTATTCCAGAGCCCATATCCCTCGGTTCTCTGAGGATTTACCGATACGACCTTCGGATTTAAGATACGGCCGAATTTTTCGGCCGTCGATGAATATCAAATAACTGACTCTAACTCGATGCTACTTTTTTTTCTCTTTATGTAGGATAAAAATGTATTTTTTCAATTCGAGTTATTGTAAAAAATTGATTGATTTCAATGAAAGAAAGCTAATCCTATATTAAAAAAAGACATGAGGCCTTTAATCGATTCATCGGGATATAGAGCGCATTCTACGGAGCGCATTGACTTTTGGCTAATTTCTACTCATTAAAAAAAAATTCAACGTCCGCTGCTTTGGAAATAATGACAGAGATGTTTGAATTATTCATTTTGTCTTGCAAAAATTTTCAGGAATTACCCATTTATAAAGTCGATTTCGTCGAGGACACGAAAAGATAACGTCACTTTAAATTTTGAGATTTTCCTATTTTCGATTCTCGAAAAATCAGGCTGGAGGTCCTCGAATACGCTAAATTTTCTCAGCTCATGTGAAAAAAACTTGCAACACAATTTTCTATTATTTGTATCAAATATACCTGGACAAATATACCTGAATAGTTCGTGGATTGTAATCATTGAAAAAAAGAGAGAAAATTCGTAGAGCGTAACGAGGAAAAAAAAATTTTCAAATTTTCGTTAATCTCTCGGTCATTGTTTCCATGGTGATCGGTCGAGGTCGAGTGAAAAACCGAGAACGATCGTGATTGTTTGGATTTTCGACTGAATTTGGAATCAGTAGGCCGGTATAAAGTGTCGAGCCTCGCCAGGTAGTTCGTGATCGAAAAATATTTCGTGGCAATTTGTCAAATTCAAATGAGTGTCAGTTTCAGTGTAATTTTCAATCGTACGAAAAGTGAATAGTTTAGTGTTTCTAATTTATAATATCGTTTAAAAATACTTTTTAAAATAATATGTCGGTGCGGATGTGTCCTATATTAAAAAAGAGGTGAAATCTCTAATCAATTAATCAAAAAAACAGCAAAATATCAATTCAAACATATCAAAAAAGCTTGTCGCTCGTATTTAAAAAAAAGAGATGAAACCTCTAATCAATTATTCGGAATACAGCTCATTATGCGAAGTTTTTTGAAGTGTGCCCCTAAAAGAACAGAAAATATCAATTCGAACGCGTGAAAAAAAGCGGCGACATTGTCACTCATTTAAATAAATATCTTTTACTAACGTAGAGCCCACTGTTATCAAAGTCGGTCAAGTTTCTCGGTAATATAAGTTGAGGTCATAAAATCAATTCGGCAACTTGGAACACATTAATCCGTAAACTCTTATAACCGGGAAAATGAAGTGCTCTCAATCGAGCTGATATTTGCTGAAGGTGAAACTATACAGAGATGAATAACGAGGATGAGTCCAGAGTTTTGCGAGCGAATATCCCATCCGCTGGCATTAAATCCGTAAAGAGTTTCATTTCGTCGTTCGGGGCTTGTGCATAACGAGAGAGCACGATAGGGAGAGAAATGGCCATCGGACGATATTTCCGCGGTAGGATATCGTGAAAATAGAAGAGAGAGAGAGAGAGAGAGAGAGCGAGAAGTCAAAAAGCTTTGGTGTCCGGGGTATACGATACTCGAAGCGTATAAAGAGAAGGAAAGCAAAAGTTGTATAGGCCAGCAGAGAGTGCGTATGGGGGAATATTATAGGAACGCAAGGGAACTAACGAGCGTGCCAATATGAGAGGCACATAGAAACGTTAGTGTCGCACCGCACGTGGCTATTTACGATCAGTACGTGGCCAGAGTTAGTCAGAGTTCTCTCACAGTTTACAGATGAAAAGAGAGAGAGAGAGAAAGGAATATCAAGAGAATTGAGAGAGTATCGACACGTTGCGGCCATGAGAAAGGACGGAGAGATCGAGAGAGAGAGAGAGAGCTCTCGAACGCGGCTCTGCCAATTTTGGGCTCGAATGGATAGTCGTTGACGCGGTTTATTCCAAAGAGAGCTCAATACGCGGCTCGGAAGTGAGACGGAGACAACGCGAATCCATCGACGGGCGCGATCGATGGGGCAGCAGCAGCACGCGGGGGAGAGATGAGCATCATCGAAGCATATCCAGAGGTGCGTATTCGGTTGTGGTTGTGATATTGGCCGTTCGCTAACAAGCCTGCGGTCGCGTTATATCGCTGTACGTGTACCTAAATTATCGTCCCGGCAATCCGTATACTCTGCCAATGTTCTATTGACTGTATACGCTATTTATAACCTGCACACATTGAAAAATATTTGTTCACCGGCGACGCGGTGTCCGGAGTTATTGGTGACTGTTCGAAAATACTTGAAAATTCCATCGTCAGTATGGAGAGAAAAGAGTAACATAACCGGGGAAAAGAACATATTTTGTTTGCTTTTTTTCACTCTTTTTCACCGCCCGCTTACCTCTCTCCCGATTGTTCGAAATAAATAGAAAAAAAACAAACAATATATATACGAGTGGGCTCGTGTCGGGCGTTTAATTGACGACAGCTGCAATTCGTACCACCAAAAAATAAAAAATAGAGTGTATTTATCACGCCCGAGCGCAGGCTTTTATTTATCGAGTGGACGTAGTGGCTCGTAGATTAAAACTCAGGTGCCTCCTGAATGTTTGTTCATCAAACTGCGTCTTGTTCATTATCAGTTATATTTTTCTCAAAAAAACCTCATCATTGCTCTCTTATTTTCAATGAACATCTAAAAATCTTTGTTTCGAGCTCTTCTATACTAAATTTAGTGAATTTCTAGTCCATACCGCATGACGAACCTGTTGCACTGGAACTCTCTATCCCAGCCCCGGATTTATTCGTTCGATTAGTACCGTTGTTTTTTTCAGAAAGTTATTTTTCTCGCCAGGACGCCAAATACTTGGATCCATGAGGTATCGTTTCTTAGTGATATTTACTATATTTAACATAGGTATAATTCCCATTTTTTACAGGCATTATCCCTATGTTAAAATAGTATTTTTATTCCAATGTTAACATAGGATTTATCCCTATGTAAGAATGGGTACAAAACCCATTTTTTTCTCTACGTATACGTGGACGATTAGTATTACTATCGAGGAAGGAACACTGAGAGAAAAGAATAAGTTTTCCTATATAAAAGTGACAACCATATTAATTATTATGGAACTAATTATATTCTGTTTAGATTCTATCCTATAAATATACTTTATTTTACGATAAACATATATTTAGTTATAAAATAATCAACATAGTTGTCACTTTATGATAAAATCTATTATCGTGATTTCTCTCAGTGAATGAATACAGGATGCATAAATTCAGAGTCTATAGATGACAGGAGAGCGGGGAGGTGAGGCCAGGCCGAAGCAAGGTACAATTTGACAAGGACCTTACCTATATATACTTCTTATTCGGAAATAGAGATAAAGCATATCATTCATTTGATATACAAAATGCATACCTATAAGTGGTATACACATAGTATTCCAGGGCATCGAGAGAAGCTGATGGAGCTGTCTGGCTCCTGGTCAGAGCTATAAGGGCGAGAGCGATTTGAAGTCTGAGGTGACGTTGGACTGCTGAAACGTTTCGCCACAGGAGACATCGTGGCTGGCTCGGAGTAGAAACAGCAGAGAGTGTATGCGTCTGTGGAAATATCATTTGCACCGAGACACACGAACGTTTATTGAGACACGGTGGGGTGTCTTTCTCACCTATACACATGAATTTCAAAGGTGTACCAACAGAGAGAGTACAGAGGGGCGTCGTTCCTTCTCTCTGACCCTCATGGTGCATGGGGTATCCTCTGAGCTCGAGTGAAATGGACTTGCCATTATGACCAAACTAAAGCTGGCCATTCAGCCATCCACAAGCTTATTAGTATGCAAGCGAGCTTGCTGCCTTAGGTGGCGCGCTCGTGAAAGCCTCTGACTCGGCTCCTTCCTCGTGTGTCACATTTAGGACGTGTTTCTACTGCGCGTCCGATCCGGCTACCAGAACGAGAGAGACGGCCAAACTCCTTTGCTCTCTCTCTCTCTCTCTCTTCTTAGCAACATTCGAGTCCTCTGTGTACACGTGTACTACGTATTATATTTGTCAAGAGAACTCGTGCGGCATAGGCTGTTCGCAACGCCACGGCATCCATGTCAGGCGCATTCTCTGGCCACGAATATATGCATGAATTTAGCAGTCTATTCATTCCTCATGCTCTGCTCCATTCACGTTCTCCATCTCGATATATATACGTGTATATTCTACAAAGTATCGGTCTCAACGCTCCACGCTTCTCGCGTAATGAGATTAATCTCGAGCGGGGTGCGGCGACGAGCTTCGAAATATAATGCGGTGAGAAATATATTCAACTGAAATTTTACCCCCTCGCCCGGAAGCCAGTCATATTTTTGGCAACTTGTGATATACTACGCGTGTTTCTTCAACATATATTTTTTTTTTCGAATTTTCATTTTCATAAATCGAGATCGGCAGATATCGATGGACGCGTTTCAGTTTTGACGTTCGTAGTAAATTTGGTTACGCGCGTAATAAATTTTGATGTTGCCGTTTGGTCAGCTGTACAGAACGAGCGTAGCGTGAAATATGGCCTTGCAGCCGTGCGTCCACTGTTCCTGCAATAATCCCCCGTAATGTGGGCTAAAGCCGATGCGCGCGGCGGGAGCTTGGATTTGTCGAATAATTGAGGAACAGAGGGTTGCCTCGTCCAAAAAAAACGAAAGAAAAATATCCACTCGACGATAAAAAAACAGAGAGAAGCGAATGATCACTGCGGAGATTATGAAACAAAAACGCGAGTCGCGTAATGAGACAGAAAATTATTGATGGAGACTGTCGGAGAAAGAAAAAAAAAAGGACGGCGCAGCCGGGCTAATTAGCCGAAAAGCTAATTGCCCGATGATGTCACGCGGAGCACCACGAAAAAAAGGAGAGCAACGACGAGAGGATTAGTAAACGAGCGTGTTTTTCAATTTCACTCCCGTCAAGATTGGAGCGTGAACCTTTTAGTTTCTGCTCCCTTGCTTTCTCGACGGGTGCTCTCAAAAGAGAAAAAATAACGTTTCATCAGCGGCGGGTATGTATACGCGATTAGGCGATCCTTATCGCCGGACTATATCACGGCGGAATATCATAGGAACACGCCGTCGAGGCTCTCCTCTTCGCGTGTATCACATCGCGAGAGATATAGAGGGTGAGAACACTCGCGGAGAGAGCCCGAGGAGGGTCAACGTAGAAAAAAAGAAAAAAATGAAACGGGGGGGCATGAAAGTGGGTTGCGGCTCGTTGGCAAGTGGAAAACGGATTTCGCGATGGCTGCTGTGGATAAGAAGACGTCTCGAAGCTGCTTCTTCGAGTTTCGAGACGCTCCTCTCGTGTCGTGCGACCCTCCAGACACGATGGCACTCGAGACACTCAGCGTCGGGAGGATGAAAAATATGAGCGCTCCGGACGACAGGAGCAGCCTCTCTATTTATTTTTCACATAAGAAAGGCTCGCGTAGTCTCTACGTTGGATAACACACACTGGCCCCCGCGTGTCTCTCCGATTTTCCTCCTTTGCGCACATCAAGCTCTAGGACATTTGCATGCGGCAAGAAACGCGACGTCGCTGAGATTAACTTGGAAAGTTCGCTGAAGGGACACACGTGCAACGACGGCTTGCATTTATGTCGAGATATAGCCCATACATGTATACATATTTATTAACAAAAATACGTATATTCGCTCTCATGGTGTATAGACACACATGCTCTCATACAACTTTTGAAGGGTTTGTGTATAATCCTTCTTTAATGTCACGCATTTACACGCCCTTTTTTCTTCCTTTTTTTTATATACCTTCATTTCCTGATAAACTAGCCATTTTTACAAACTGCAAAATATAAAAAGTATTGCTATTTATTATATAATATTTCTCTTATATAAAAGTATTATATTAAAATTTGGCATTTATTTTTTTTCAACAAATCTTTATTCATGATTAAAATTAAAAAAGGCTTAAAAGAGTGGGTGGTTTTTAAATGTGTAAACAAATGTGTAAACTCTTTTACAGATTTTTGCATTTTAGATTAAAAAATACTAATTGAGACTACAGGCTTCATGAAAATTATTAGACTTTTTTTATTAAACCATTTCGGACATATTAATTTTAGAAAAATTGTGTTACTATTTTTCAAAATAAGCTCATAACTTCGTGAAAAATGGACCAAATTGAACTTTTCTATAAAAATTTTGTTTTTCAGCGTACTTTTCATTAAAAAAATATTAAAAAATTCTTATAACTATATTATTAGTACATTTTTGAGTTTTAAAAATAAAATACGATGTTTAATCAAGTTTGTACGGTTTGATTTTTAAAAATTTTTTGCAAAAAACTAGCATAGCGTAGTAATTATTCAAAAATTATAATTCGTCCGAAACGATTTGATAAAAAAGTCTAAAAATTAAATTCTAGTTTCAATTAGTACAAAAACACAAAACATTTTAAAAAAGCGGAGATGCAAACATCTGAAGGTGGTCAAAATGGTGTAAAATCTCTCATATGTACACTGAGAGAAAATAATGATAAATTTTACTATACAAAAATGACAACTATACTAAATATTATAGAACTAATTATATTCTATTTAGATTCTATCCTAAATAAACTTTATTTTACGATAAACATATATTTAATTATAAAATAAAATCAGCATAGTTGTCACTTTATGATAAAATCCACTATCGTGATTTCTCTCAGTATATATTCCACTTTTGATCTTGTTTTCCTTTTTTACTTTCAACCCCTAAATAAAAAAAGGGTACACGCATACATCAATATATCTTTTTATTTTGGTCAATGACTTCTAGAATAAGCCTTCACAGTTTGAAGTTCACAGATGCAACATTTGTATAATGACAGACAGATACATTATAGTTGAACGATATCCAACAGGGTCTGCGCAATCTCGGAGATCGACCGTTGCAAATGGACAAGTCGGACATTTTTTTTCTGGATGTACTGACGGGAAGATTACTGCTGGTTTCGCAGCACGTAAACCGATGCAATCTGGGATGCGACAAGCTTATTGCTGGCTAACGATTTGCACACGCGTACACGCGGAATGAACACGCGTGAAACCCTGAGAAGAGACGGAACCGTGCAGAATAGACTGGTTACAAATGCTCGTTGCCGATTTTAACATTAAAAGCGATCGTTAAGCCGATCTCGGGGTTTAACGAAACTCGTGCATGCGTGCACTCTGAAACGTTATACGGCAAAGTAATTCGGTTGAGGATTATGTACGACGAGTTTGTTTCCCTGTCTGCTTCTATACTCTCGTTCTCTCCCATATCCGTACACGTGAATCATTAATGACTTGGACTCGCTGTATATTCTCTGTCTTTAGCCGCATGGACACACCAGAATTTATGGACGATTAGCATGAAAATCCATTAAGCGTTTCGTTGCGGATCCATTAGCAGGCGTCTCTTTTCCTTTGCCACTCGTAAAAAATTCATCATCGATTGCTGGAAAATCCCACGTAGACGCTCGTCAGCTTCATCGATAAGTTACGATAACATTTCAAAATATAAAAAATGTACTTTTTCATTATTTATATGAGGTAAATGTCCCAATAGTCGGACATCTAATGGATTTTCCATATTTTACTTTTATTTTTTTTTAAATGCCCTGAGAGAAATTACGATGGTACATTTTACCATTAAGTGACAAAGTATATTAATTATATTAGATTTAAATATATGTTGATAGTTCAATGTAATATATTTAGGATAGGATCTAAATAAAATGTAATTAATTCAATAATAATCGGTATAGTTGTCACTTTTGTATAGTAATATCTAATATACTTTTCTCTCAGTGAAGTTAAGCAAAAAAATCTGCTTTGATCTACATCAATGTCTGATATTTTAGCGATTCAAAACCCATCTTATATCTTCATTTTAAACAATATATTTACAATAAGAAAAAGGGACATGTTCAACAATTCGGACATTTACCTTGGTATAGAATTCATTTATTATAATAAAATATTTATTGAAAAAAGACGAGTTACTCTCAAAATTACGAAAATAATGTCTATACCGATTGTAAATCTCATTTTTACGTTTTAAGACACTTAGTCAATTCTTTCATTTAACGTTCATACATTGAATAATTTACCCCTCAATGCAATTTATTACAGAAAATCACCATATATACAGAAACGACAAGAAATAAAAAAAATCTGAAAGTAAATGATCGCAACCTCAGAAATGATCAAAGAATAGTTTTTGCCATGAAGCTTGTTTTATTTTCATTTTAGTAATAACATCATATACGAAGTAAAACAAATAGCCGGACTATTCTGTATTGTATTTGCATATAAATTTTCGTGGTAGCACATCGGTGGATCGAGAATACGAAAAAGAGAGGAGAAGAGCGAAGAAGAAGAAGAAGAAGAAGAAGGAGAAGTGTATGGAAGTTTTAAGATAGGGGGATTATGGGGAATCAGGATATTCGGGAGGATAGCGAGGGTTGGAATGGGCGCTCGGGAGGAAGGTTTATATAGCTGTAAAATACAGCCGGTGGTTACGCAACGAGTCGAAGAGAGAGTCGAGCACCAGCTGGGGCTCAGCCCGGAGAGCCATTCGAATAACAAGCCCACAATTAATAAGTAACATGTATAGAGGAGGGCAATACGGACTTGGAATATCGGTGGCTCGTTACGACTTCATTCTAAAAGTCAAATCGATATTTCGAGTCTTTTTGCCCCTTTTCCTCCCTTACCACGACGAGTCTCTCATTATATTCCTTTCTCGCTCGATAAGCAGACAAAACTGTAATCATCGATTACTCGCTCCATTGTCGTGTACATGCCTCGTGGATTCCGTTTGCAGAAAATTCGTATTGTTTGTGACAATTTCAAGAGCTTAGAGCGAGACGAGCGTTGCGTAATTCCGACGCAGGAGATTCTCGTGCACTCCGGAAAAATAATTTTCTGAAGGGCGCTAGTTACTCAAGCGACGCGAGATTGCGAAATTTGATTGGTATGCTAAAAAACCTCGCAACATTGAAGTGACAACTTCAGTAGACCTTGAAATCAGAGATATATAAATAATGTAAATCTTAGCTTCTAGAATTGAGTCGTCACAGACTTTTATTACACTTTTGCTTTAAAATGAAACAAAACCATATCCTAAATTTTTTTCTGCGTTCCTATTTAAAAAAATATATATTTTCACTTATCTTTCCGAAGCGAAAATATTTCAAAATTGTTTCTATACACAAGATATTTCAAATAATGAGTTAATAAATGTTGGGTATTCAACTCGTTTGTTCTCGCGAATTTGGAGAATAATGCAGTGAAAGTAAAAAAAAATGTTGGAACAAGCCCGAGGGGACTTTGGAATTTTTCACGACTAACTCTGTAACGTATTGTAGACATTCACGAACGAGTGTTTCGTGCGCATGTTTGGAGCGAGCTTCGGTTCAAAGGACTCCTGTCCGAGAAGCTGGCGATCCTTTAGCAGCGTATCGTTTTTATTTTTTCCCTTCGTTGTATTGTTTCGTTCAGTCATTTTCCAGGAACAGCGACCCGACTCGTCGGAACCGCGGAATTCGACAGAGCGGGCTGCTCCCGTTTGTGTTTTATTCAGCAATAATGTTGCCGGACGCGTCACAAAATCAGAGAAGAGGGAGAGAGAGAGAGCGAAGCAGCAGGGAGATCGCGGCCGTTCGCTCCAACCGTATAGAACACGTTTGTACTTTATCGTGGTCGTGAGTCTGGTTATAGGAATTCCGTGTACATGCGCGAGCAAATATGTGCATGTTGAATTGGCGTTGAAACGATTGTTGACTACGATCGACTATACCGATCCCCAGAAAGCGTTTTAATGAAACTCCATCTGATGGATCGAAACACGGAATTTCTGTAATTGATACATACTGTGCAAATCATTTCGCCCCTTCCCCAATGTCGTAGCTATACCGCAGTTTCTACTTGTTTCCTCGCTACACTGAAAAAAAGATTATAAATAACGCCTAATATTCATGATAAGAAAATAAATAATAACCCTAATAAATACATCACGTTCGTACAGTGTAAAAAACGGGGTAAGTATTCGTCTTTATACAATATATAGTAATAGTTAATGAGAATAAATAGATGGCACAAAAAATTCTTACTGCGTATAACAAAAATAGTAAAATATCCTTTTGTATAAATAATTTTTTATGCATTGTCGGAATTACGTAGCTTAAAAATGCTATCCAGCCCGCACCATAGAGAAGTATTACTTAAACAAACGTAAATATAGATTAACTGAAAATACAATAATTAGAAGTTTTTAGACAATAATTAGACAATAACCGCAAACACGTTTGTATATTTGTATACAAGAAAAGGCCGAAGAGATTCGTGAGACACACGCAGGTTTCGAATTAATTCACGCAACTAAACGGCGGATCGTATATTCCGTATATAACTCTTGCGTTGTAATGTGTATACGGGATGTGTAAGGGATTTGAAGGTGAAGAGAGAGAGAGAGAGAAGGAAGGGCGAGAGGAGAATGCTCGTTGAGTATCACAAAGTGGTCTATATGTCTGGAAATAATGTTCTTGTCTAGTCACATGACGAATCGCGCTTGGCGCGTATGTACGCCGAATCGGCGGGAGCGCCCTCTAGCGCATTAGTTCGAATTTCATTTGTATACCGGTGAATAAATTGCTGGTTGAGAGAGGGCGGCGGGCCGGAAAGCGCAGGAACAGGATGGAAAATAGGGCCCTCCAGGTCCGTTTCGTCGAGCTGCCAGGAGCGCTACCCTCAGATGGGAAAACCCCCCTGCGAGAGTGATGAAATTCACAGAAGCGAGAAACGCCAGGCGAAGACACGCCAAGCGTTCGCGAAAACGGCCGAGCGCGAGAGACCGAGACGCGCGGAGCTTGCGAGATTAATGGCCCGGGAGTGACTTTCGTTCTTCTCGCTCTGTTCTTTTCGACTTCGCCGGATATACGTTTCTGACGTATACACGTATTACGCTTTTCTCGCTTCGTGAGCGCTTCGACATACCTCTTGACAATCCTGCCGACGAGTTCTCTCTTTCGCTTCTCATTCTTTCCCTTCGATCTCTCAACCGCATTACATTTTTTCACTACTCTGATTTTTCTAAAAGATTTTTCTACAACATTTTTCAGAGAGATTTCACTATGCGCATATAGTATAACGTTTTTCGGAGGGGTTCTTTCATATACATGCGGAAGGAATTTCTCAGATATTTTTTATTTCGGGATTATTTTTTTTTCCATACGCCATCATTCATTATTTTTACAAATATCTTAAGTTTGGAATTCTGAAATATTTTGCCAGTTGGTCAGAAAGTTTGTACCGTACAGTACTCTGAATTTGCGTGTTGAAGGGTGAAAAAATGAAAAATTGGTGAATCGAACGTCGTACTATTGCCAGAAAGTGTATGTAGTATGATTTTTCCATGTGTGGGTCTTTTTTAATTCCAAATCTCACTGCGACGGTATATAAATTTTCAACACTCGAATCGAGAGAGAGAGAGAGAGAGAGAGATGAAAAGAGAAAAGGGAGAGAGAGAGGATACGCTCCGCCAACCGCAACTAAAACGGCCTGAACGCGGGGTGAGCGTACAGCGGAGAGTTCAGTTGCCAACCGGTAATGGGATTCCTCTGTTTCCCGGAACAATGATACGCTACGTCGCGGTATGAATTACGCATAATGCGCGGATGGCGAGGGAGAGAAATCGAGCCTGGAAAATGAGAGGATCCACTGGCGAGAGCATCCCCGCAATTTTCCGGACAAAGGGGCGAGAGCGTGGAACGGAGAGCGATCGGAAGAGGCGAAAAGCAGAGCGACACCTTTGCCCATGAGCGTTTGGTATTTCGCGCGTGGCCGATTTCTCCTCGATACGATTACGATTTCGAGATTTTCTCAGCACAATAATATACCATATTTGTATACCTTATTATTACGAGAAGCTTTTTTCATCGCCGAATATTTAACGATGTATGCCCTGTCAAATCCGCAGTTCTATTTATTTTTTCAAGCTCTTTTTTATGCGCAAAGATATTAATAAATTTCTACCGTATGAAATAAAATTAAGACCTCATTTGGCTACTCGAGACACAGGCATTTTGTACAGCCAGCCAATCACAACGACGCAATTTGAAATGCTCTGGACACGAGAAAATTCAATCAAGAATATTTCCGTAGAAACATCGACAACGATGGATTTTTCTTTCGTAGAAAGATCGAGGATAATATATAGTTATAGAAAACACTTTTTCTATTTTTTGCTTTTTCTTGCAATTTGATCGACTTCCGGTTAAAGTAACACAGGGTTTGATGCGTAATCTTGAATGCTAATTATTTGCTCAAAATCAACTGTAAAGTTGTTTTTTTTGTTTCAATATATAGATGCGGAATAACGTTTATTACTGTAGATTTCAACCTCAACGAAAATTATGATAATAAAAATAATGAGCATACATCCGTAAATGACAGTTTCATCAATGGAGGTTAGAGAAACCTCTGTAGTGACATTCTTCAATATCTTCTTTAAATCATCGGAAATCATACTTTTTTTTCTTTTTCCAATCGATTCGGCGTATTTCAGTTTATTCTCGATTTTAAATTCGCTAAAAGTTTAAATATGTCATATTTTAGGCATACATCCTTAATGTCATCTATATAAATAAAAATGAATTACTATACGTGTATGGTGGAGCATCACTTGAGAACGGCTCAAAAAAATTCAAAAAATTTTGCAAGTTTTTGAAGGTGCCCCTTTCTACTCCTTACTATTTTTTTAAAAATCTTCAAGGCGTAATAACTTTTTTAATAATTGATATTTTAACATATGATTCTTGCGCCATTCGCTTTGTTTTGCAAAAATCTGTAAAAATCACGCTTAATAAAGTTAATTTGTTCAAGAAAAGATATCGTAATTTAAAATTTTTATGGGTCCGCGAGACCCAGTATGATAAAAAAAAATGCACAAAATATTTTGAAATGTTTCTTTCAATTTTAAGAGCCTATTTGGTAGGAAATTTCCTGTAGATAAAAAAAATGGTAATAATTTGGAGCGCAATCCCAGAATTCATATATTAAACGATTTAAAAAAACTGGATTTTGGATAAGTTTTTTTATTACCATGAGCCACTATAACCTTCTAGTAATAATAATAAAAAAGAGATGATGATCGACTTTTTATACATTAACAGACGCAAGAGCTCTGAAAATATGACAGATGTCTGGACTCTGATGGTAGAGTCAGCGAACGGGACTTTTGCTACTTCTCTAACGATAATGGATCCGGCGAGCGCGTTGTTAACGGGAATAAAGTTTTCCGCACGGTCATTCTCCGTAGCGCGGAATTATTGATCGATTTTCCGGCACTTCCAAGTGCAGGGAAGTTGGATTCGTCCGTCGAATTATTTGGAAGGAAAGGGCCGGAGCGGCGAAACATTTTCCACGATAAAACTACAGTCAGCTCGCTTTCTTCGTATTAGTTATATAACAGGATTTTTCTCGTTTACCGAGGCGCAATCGCGTGAGTGGATTTTCTCGTATCCGAAAGTGAGAGAAGCGAGAAGGAATGAGCCGATCGGTTCCCAGTGGCAAATTCACTGATGAAAAGTTTGCCGGGATCTCTCACCGTTCTATTTTTCTTAGTCGCGATACTCGTATCTCACCTTTGAGGTTTTTTCGGTCTATATACGGGGAGAAAGCATCAGAGGAGCTAGGCGGAAGAGAAAAAATGGGAGTGCGAGTCCGCGCGCGAGCTGCGAAAGCTTTTCTTTCTCCTCTCTTTCTTCCCATATCACGCTAAAAGAAATATCCTCGGCAAACAATACACATACTCCAAACTTTTTCCAATACGTCCGTCTCTTCAAAACTGCGCGAGACGCATTTGACATCATCATTTCACGAATAACATATAATGCAATTTTTGACACTGTCCAAAGAAAAACTTTCTCATTCTTCAATAACTTGTGCATTTTTCATCATCAATTCTGATAGACATATGGAGCCTATGTACGTTAACCCGTCAACAGTCGTGCTATGAGATTTTTGCTCACGCTATTTTTCAGGTATAGGAAACAATTTTTCCCCGTTGAAATATTTCAGCCATGATTTTTTTCTACGCATAAAATATATACAATTTATCGTAAATAAAGTTGTTGTTTATTTAGTTTCGGGTGGAGAAATTTTTTTTCTCATCGGTTTGCGCCAAAGTGTGACATTTTTTCTCATCGTACGACCAAAGTAAGTTGGTAATTATTTACCAACTGATTTTGGTCATGCTGGTTGATAAAGAGCGAATTTTACCTCTATATCCCACAATGATTTCGTCCTATATATTACGCTTTTTTCGGTTTTCATGAGCATTTTTAGTGATAAGTGCTCTATTATTTGAATAAAATTTGGCTAAACGCGGCCAACGCCGACATCTTACACGGGTGGACATATGAACACGGCTGATTTACCATTCACACGTTCTACTGTACAACTATGTAAAAAATATAATTATACAGTCAACTTTTAGTATCGAATTATATGCATATAATATTCACCTAAAATGTAAAGTAAAATTTAACAAAATCTAACATTTATTTTACATATTTATATACGCGCGGTAAATGTGAGAAAATCTCTCACTACGCGCTTGAAGAAAGCTAAGCGCGACCGCTGAGGGGTTAATCATTTTTTTACTTTCATATACATGTTTTTCATTTATTATATAAATGCATATAAAATTAATTATTTATGCATTTATGGGGATGATGTGCTAAAAGGCACATGATGTGCACATCTCTCAGTTGAGAGAAAAGGGTGAAAGATATTTTCCTAACGTCGGTTTTTCAACGAAACGGTCCTCAGGTATATAATTAATATCCTAAATGATAAATACTGCTGTTAGGCTCTATGTGTATAATGAATGACAAAAGCGAATTGCGAAATTGGAGTGCAATAAGGAGAGCTCTGATTTAACTGAAATTTGAGACGTATCGTGATAATTACGTGACTCTGTATGAACTTTCCGGAAAATTATTTGTATACGTACGAGCGGACGTACTCGAGGTGCGCATATCTGTTAGAATATTTAGAACAATAATGATAATAGGAGCGCGCAGTCACCGCAGGCAATTTATATAGCGATGTGAGCGGAATTGCCATACGTACAAAGAACGCGAACGTTCGTACATAATGTATCGAGGTATCGAATATAACATGGGCAACGACGCCCAATTAATTCGTATGTACTTTAATGGAAGCACATATGCATGATGCCTCTATATATAGTATAGAGCCGACACATCGAACCCACACACCGATGGGTAATAAAACGAATCCGTTCCCCGCATGGTTCCCCTTAAAATACACGAAATAGTTTGGCGCATTTCATTGCAATGTCAAATTCTTGACTTTCGCCATTTCATGGTAAAAATAAATGAAAAATTCCAGAATAAATTCCTATTTTTTTCCTCTCGCGGAAGTATTTTTGGAATTTAGCGCTTGCGAAGCATCGCTAAAATTTACCGGAGAAAATTAAAAAATGATCGAAATGCAGAGTTATTTTATTTTGACAAAAAAAAAGATTTTTTTGAATAAAAATTTGGATATATATGATGGATATCAGATGTGGGGGTGAGAAAAATGAAAAAAAAATTGTAACAAGATTTTTAGTATACGCGGGCATTGTATGGAAGAGCGAGCAGCGATAACGATGAGGATCCTACTAGAGCTAGAGTGTGTATATACGTGTGTGTGTATATACAACCATTCCTTTCTTCCCTCTGCAAGGCTAACGTATATCATTCCTGCCAATTAGCGAAATTGCTTCCACTTTTGCTCTTTGGTGTATATACCTGACTGTATAGTACGCTTTCGAGAATTTCCTATCAGACGTATTGATTCGATCTATACAAAAAACAAAAGCTTTTTTCGCGCGATGCTCCTCTGAAATAAAAGGATTCCGCTCGCAGAAGAAAATTCAAACGTCAGAGCAGAAACGTTCAATTCTGATTATTAATTAGTTCTTTTTTTTGCTCGAAGAAGCGTGATTTCTAGCCATGGCCAATTAGCTCGCGTCGGAGATTGATCGGATGGATTTCATGGGGATGAAAATTTATCAGAGTCGAAAATAAAGCGCAAATGAACGAATGAATAGGAAGAGAGAGAGAGAGAGAGAGAGACGAAGAAAGAGCACGCTGACTGTGACGTGGCATATTAGATTCGCCCTTGATTGCAATTTGCATTATTTTCAATTTATTCGCAGTCTCTGAGCGATATGGCAACGAGACACGGCAGAAGAGAGGAAAATGAAAGCCAAGAGTGAGTGAGAGCTAGGTTGAAGCTTCCGGAAACGTTGAGCACGTGTCTTGTTAACGCAGCTCGAACCTGTCGAGAAAATATGAAATACAAGGGAACGAACAAAAGGTATAAATCGGAGCGTGCGATTGGAAAGTTCGAAAGAGAGAGAGAGAGATAGCCAGTAAAATCGAATTCGCGATGAGTTGTATAATAAAAATAGATAAAAATAAAAGTGTTCACGCGCTAAATTAACACCGGGGGTGAAAGGGAATTTTTTTTTTCACAGTCTAGCAGACCCTCTATTATGTGCCATCGACGTATATGTATATTTTTGAAAAAACTCTCTGAAATCATCGATATTCTCTTCTTTTTGCAACGTCCTGTATTAGGTATACGTATAAGCGTGTGTATGACGTGAAAACGATGTAAAAGGGAGAGGGGAGATAAAATCGGCGTGGGCCAAAGTCGACGAGCGGTGAACTCGCTTTCTCTTTTGAAGTTTGCACCGTCAGTGCCAATCAAACGCTCGATAACCCACTCGTTCGATTCGGTCTTCTATATATATCGTCTTTCTCCCTCTCTCTCTCTCTCTCTGTGATGAAATTGCGCGAGTCCGTACATGCGATAAAGTTTCGATGATCCTCGAAAGGGCTCTTATTTCTCTTTCTCCTGCTTTTTCAATCCGCACACTGTATATTTCTCTCTCGCTTTCCAGCACTTCCGAAAAAGTAAATAACAAAATCAATTTTTGTACAAAATGTTTGTTGCGTACAATAATTTATGGTCGATCATTATGAAACAAGAAGAAATAGAATTGTATATATCTGGCAAATGGACGAGAATGAATAAAAAATCGTTAATTTTGGAGAAAGAAAGTCTCTTTTCGCCGCTGCATCCCCCATGATCGAGTCCCTCCAACGTCAGGTATTCAAATTTAAATTCGCCAGAGGCGTAAAGAATTTTCAGCGAAACGGCGCGAGCGATCTTGTGCGAAAAACAATTCATTCTCCCATCCCTTCTTTCTCTGAGCTGTGTTATTGAGCGACTACTCGCGCGCGCTTCCCTCCCGGCCCTTGTCCTCTCGTCTCAGGACCATTCGCGTTTTATATATATTAACGCAAATTTTCCACTGACTTGCCCTCACCCTTTACATTTCCATCTTCGTTGTTATTAATCTCGAGTGACGCGAAGCGAAACAGAGCGCCAAAACAAGAAGATTATTCGAGGAATTCTTCAAGCTCGTGCGTTGGGGGGCGAGGAAACCAACACTTAATAAATATTGTGCGTCGCTCTGACGGAGAAAAGTGCGAGAGGTGAATAAACAGGGGCGACGTCATTAATAATCAAAAATACCTCTTATCTCGGTACATTGCATCAAAATTTCTTTCGTTCTTTCCAGAAAGTGAGGTTTTTTTAAGATTTGATTTGATTTATTTTTATATACCTCAGTAAACTGTTAATAATAGAATATACATAACAAAATAGAACAAAAACGAAAGAGAATTATTGAATACACAGTAAAAAATCTGGTGTTAAAATTGTGTTAATTTATCACCTTGGTCTATATAATTCTCATCGTTTGGTGTATAATGGCACAGATCTGGTTTGATATGCTGTGTTTTATCAGTATAAATAATTAACACCCTAAAAAATAAACACCATTTAGTGCGTAAAATTAATGAAGCAACGCTATTTTTGCTAACACCATTCGGCGCGAATAAAAAAAAAATAAAAAAAAATTTTTTCATTATAGGTGATGCTTATTTAATCGATGTTGCAATAAATATCATGCATTGAAAAATTTTCATTTTTCAGGAAAGTATCGAGCTCTGGCCATCCCTGTTGCTGAAAACATTGATTTTTAGCCCCGTGAAATCAACAAGTAACACCGCTCAATATCTTTTACCAAACACACCGGTGTTATTATTTTACACCATTTCCTTTTACCACTCACACATTTTGATTATCACCGTGAAATTTTTTACAGTACATTTGTTTACTAGCTATTACAAACATTACTATGTCCCAGTAATGTTTGAAACAAATACTACAAGAAATAGAATTGCAAGTAATGAATAAAAAATTTAGAATCTAACTTAAAATTATATAATAAATTAAAATAATAATATAAACATTGCATAATAAAAATGTGAAGAGAGCGAGAGAGAGAAAACTTCTTGGAGTTTTAGCATTTCGCAGTCAACCTATATAACCGCGATATAATTTTATTCATCAATTAAAAAAAAAGAGAGAGAGAAAATATGCTGCGAATGAAAGAGATGTTTCCCGAGTGATAAAATAAATCGCGGTTTGGTAGAGGTAAAATGCAAAAACGTTAAAAAAATATTCTTATCGTAGAGGAAGGTACGTCGTAATGGAAAATTTTATTTGGAGATGATCCGAATCGTCATGAGCGTGTGAAGGACATGCTCGAGTATGTGGTAGAGGATCGAAGGTGCGAGAGGGAAGGAGAGATTGCGGATGAAAGTGGGTGAGCGAAGCTTTTGAGGATTACCATGCGAAAGCTTTGGCACATCCTTGTTTTTATCTTGCTTTCTCTCTCTCTCTCTCTCTCTCTTTCCCTCTCTTTATTCCAAAGCACATTACCGGAGCTTTCGCCGTGGGCAGATTTAAGCTCGACTTTGTATACATCGGAGCAGGTTTTCCCGGTGGGGCGAGAAGCACCTCGAATCTGAACCAGTTTCCGGCTCAGGCATGTCACACGTGCGCTTCGGTCGAGCCCACAGTGGGCATTGATAAAAACGGTTCGCAGGAGTATGACGTAAATTCTTGACGTGGCGCTTTTTTAAGCGCCAAATCAACTTTTGAAGAAAATTTCAACCGTGAATAAAAGAGTTAAAAAATAAAATAAAGAATATAAATTTTCATAATATTTCTCTTCTTTTTTTAATAACAAAGTTTTGTTTTTGTGAGCATCGGATAAAACAGTTTTACTGCCAATGGCGAGGAGGAAATAAAGAACAAATTTTTGGGTCCGACTGTTTTTACGTATCGAAAAATCTGAATAATAGAGAGAAAAATAGTAAAATTGTCTTTTTCTGTTTGTTGGTCGTTATAAGGCTCTCGCACGTCTCGCACTCGAGAGTGCCAAGGACGCGTACTCGAGCATATAGAGGGAAGGGAAAAGAGGCCTCAATCTCAGACGCTCTCTGCGTCAGACTTTCTGGAATGGCGGCGAGTCGTAAAAGACGAATGAAGATATGCAGCCGGCGTGGAGAGAGAGAGAGAGAGAGAGAGAGAGAGAGAGAAAAAAGAGCGAAAAACGGGAGCAAAAAGAAAACAGGAGGAAACGAAGCTTTTCCTGCGAACATCAGTGTGGAAAAAAGTGGATGACGGGGAGGAAAAAGAAAGAGCAGCTCTCACGTGCTCCAAAGAATTTCAATAACTATTCCCCTCGTCTCATTTTTCCTCATGTACTCTCCTATATATACACATATATGAATATGTATACAGTACGATATGGTGTCGATAAATTTATGGATATAACTATAAAAATATTTTCTTGGCAGTTATCTTCAAATATCAAGCCGCATTTTGAAAAATTTACGCTATAAAAGGCACACGTGTAACTATGCGTTAAAAAAAAATGAAAAAAAGGCGAAATAAAAGGTCTCTCGCGTTGTCAACGGAAAAAATTGAAAAAAATAGCGAGCATCAACAAATCAATCATAGAAAAATAATATACGTTGAATTTGACGTTCCTCGGAGTACCGATAAAATAAATAAAATCGTATACGCGATGCGCAACGAGGGAGTAGTCCAATCTGACAGTTGTCTGCATATACAATTTTAACAGTATAAGCGTGTATAAGTGCATACAATGGAGAAAGGTGTGTTTACGTGATTGAATTTTCAATCGAGCGCTCGGAATTTTCGATTACACACGTATATTTCGTATTCTCACGCTTATGCATATATGTATGTATTTCCGGATCCACGAATTTACGGGAAACATATCCGTGTGCACGATATTTCAACATATTTCAAATTATTCTTCGCCTGCTTCCTTCATTCTCATCAGAATTTTATTTTCTATTTTTTTCATTCCGATAATAAAAGACGTGAGCAGAGCCGAATGAAATAAATCGCGTTTTGAGTTGGATAAATGAACATCGCTGGTATCCGCTTGAAAATGGAAATAACAATGAGCTGAAGGAAAAAATGAAAGTGTGTGTGCGAGGTTAGCTATCAATATTTCGAAATGTTGGAGAACTCGTCGATAGTGGGATAAGAAAGAGTGAAGGACAAGTGCATTTTGTCAAAGGATAACCTCACTTCGTCGAGTAAGATTCGTTTCGGGAGAGCGAAGCTTTCTCGAGAACGCGGTTAATATTTCTATATATGTACATATAGTCACACGTATACGTCTTGGCACGGTCGAGGACGAGAAACGCGACACACGCGCATATACACTCGTCGTCGAACCCGATCGTCCTGGGTAGAAAATGCCCGCAGCGTTATCCGTAGAGCGAAAGGAAAATCGAGAGAAAAGAGCAGATACAAGCAGACTCAATCAAAGTCGGGCATAGGACGAAAAAAGGAGCAAGAGATTGAGAGGAATCGACAAAAGGATATTTTCTCGTAATCGAGATTTCGTGGGTTTCCTCCACGATAGATCGAATAACCGACAAAGTGGCCATTCGATCGACGTTTATCCATTTCTCGAACATCTTTCCTAATCCTCGAGCACGCGAATAGAAGATCCTACCGCTCGTTTTCTCAGAGCTTACATCCGACCGATCTGCATCCTTCTTATAACAAGAATCGAGGACAAAAAGTACACAGAAAAGCAGACGACCAAGAAAATATCGGTCTCTCTTATGTATACGGAAAAATTTGATACAGGAAGCGAACGAATTTGGACAAAAAGGAAACCGTGTGTTGACTCACTTTCAAGTAGAAACGTTTTATAAAGAAACCTTTATTTCAGAAGCAGGTTATATAAAAGTGCTCTTTCGATCGATTGTTATTCAGACCGGCCAGGAAAGTAAGAGAAATCCAATATTTTCTAGTTCGTGCACCGATTTATTTATTTTAACTTTGCGTGATTGCGTAAAAGATATAAAAGTTCTTGAAACAAAAAAAAATGTTGAAGGATTTTTTAAACGATATCCTCGCGGGAATTCTCAAAGTTGTACCGTTTTGGGCTGTTTCGAAAATTTTCACTATTAATTAGCAACTATTCTAACAATAATTTAAACATCTTTTATTGTTTAAATAGTTTAAATAAAGAAATAGTAGTAAAGCGTTTTGAAATTTTGTTTAAACATAATGAACACGGCTACGAATATATTAAAAAAAAATTCAGAAGAATCTCATATTGAAAAATTTGTATTCGGTACAAATTTACAAATTCTACATAAGAAGCAATGTTAAATCTGAACAACTTTGGAGTTTGATGACTCTCAAACCACTCAGTAAAACGATTTAAAATCTGGTACAACATTTTTTTTCATATGCTAAGAAAGAAAATATGAAAAATTTACCAAATTCTCATAATTTAAAAAATATAAAAAAATAATTTAAAAAATACCCTTCAGGTAGTTCTATAGTTTTATCGATTATTTAGGATTTTGTTGAAAATTGGTATAGTCATTCTTTGATATGTCATGCATATGCGTACAAAATTTTAAGACGTTTCACAGCACGTAGAAATTGAGATATTTATTGTTAAAAATCCCTATTTTCAGTGCTCGCCCATAAGAGCCTGTGATAAATATTGCGATTTTAAATCTTAAATATCTGAAAATCTAGATGGCGAATCTTCTTAAAATTTAGCATGGCTCTTTATTGTACTTCAAAGAAGCTTCCTATCGTTTTTTAAAAAAATCCTATAATTATGAATTTTTTAATTTTCATACATACGTACGTATGTACTTGTTACGTAACAAGTACAAGTAACCTTGGATGACATTGAATTTTGAGTATGTTGTTCTTGAAACAATTTTCAACAACTTTTCTTAATAAACTTAAGCTCAATAACCACATGGTATGGAGATAAACTGAAATAAAAACTTTTCATTTGATTGTACCTATATAGAACTACTTTAAAATAAAATTAGAGATAAAAGGATGGATTAAATTTTAGGATAACTCGTTCGAAAGGAAGAATCGGTTGTTCAGTGGATCTGTAAAGCAGCTTCAGGCTCGTCGAGCAGCGCATATACGTACAATCGTTCTCGCATAGAAGGACGGCGGTATCCATTCTGTATTCACGAATGGCGGAGACACTGCACCGTGTGCGGTGGTTACGACACGTTACACGGGATAATGCGACAACCGTGTAGTTAATGCTATGAACCGAATTGTAACCGCATCGCTGCGGTCGCAACTCTCGTGCATTCTGGAGAGAACGATGACGACGACGCGACGACGATGACGAGAACGCTGTAATTGAGCAAAGGCCACTTTTTATTGTATCTAATTACGAATAATTATTATTTTTTTAACCATTATTCTTTTCTATCTCTCCCATTAAATTATTTTATTTTAGAACAAATCCATCCATTTTTAAACAGGAAAACTTATTTTTGGTCTTACGTATATTTCGTGTAAACTTTTTCGATCTCTATTTTTTCACATTTAATATATTATGATTTGTAGAAACAGAAGATGAGAGAGAGAGAGAGAGAGAGAGAGAACAGTAATAATTTATTGAAAGGCTCGTTGAAGTTGAAATGGATCGGATTTTTCTTCTCGCGAGGCTTCGTGCACGAAACGACGGGGGAATAAGGTTGCGAGAGCGTTGAAATATTCAAAAGGCCTGCAAGTGGAGCGCCGTGTGTCTCGTTTCAATCGTATCGGTTCGATTATTCCTGTTTCGTCGTATTGATCGTTTCGGTTATATATCCGTAATACGATTACGCGAAGGCTAGTCAGCTGCCTTGTTCTTCTTTTTGGATGCATGAAAGATTGATTTTCAAATCAATCGCGTTTGACGACCACCGAGAAAAAAAACTTTTTTCATTATGGAGGTATAATCGATTGATCGGAGAGACATTTTTCGAAAAAAATGAAGACAAGAGTTTGACAGGTGAAAAGGGCTGTCTCTGTCGGAAGAACGAGAGTCTCCGGGATTATCTTGACGCTTTCAGTTTATCAAGCTCGAAGCTTATGGTTCGTTCGATAATGCCTTGTCTCGTTGACATTTCTTACAGAGAAACTCTTAATTATTGAGACAAACTCACGGAGACGCCGGCGAGGATGGAAATCGATCGGTTACGCCGCCGCGTTTTATATACACGTAGCGCTGGCATTATATACTCGCGTTTTAGAGAGGAAAACCATTGTCGATCGTAAAAGAAAAAGCGATCGTTCCGAATTATAAGCGAGGATACCTCGGCTCACCCTCGCCGAGTAATTACATTTTCCAAGGAAGAAAGCAGCCGGCCTGTAAAAGATATAGCAAGCGCCTCATCCCTCGGCAGGGCGCCAACAACAAAAAATATACTCAAGACCAAAAAAGGGAGCGAACTAAATTTTCGACTTGGTTGAGAGAGAAAGAAAAAAGAGTCAATACACTCTTCCTCTTATTCTTTATTTTATAATTAAGTTAAGGTAGGAGTCGCGTAAAATCGTTTGAGACAGAATTTCTTAAAAATTTGCACGAATCTTGTTTGAGGTCATGTCGAAATGTATGCCAAATTTTATGAAGCTTTACCATCTAGTAATCGAGATATTAATTGTTGAAAGTCGTCACATTTTTTGATCTCTCATAAGAGCCCATGTTATAATTGGCAATTAAAAAAAATAAATATCTCAATAACCACATGGTGAAGCTTCTTTAAATTTTGCACACATAATAATATGATGTCAAAGAAGATCAGTAGACATTTTGGAAAAATTCTGTCCCCAAACAAATTGAAGTGATGATTTTACATTTAGTTAACACGTACAGCCAAACTTTTGAATAAACTGTCACACGACTCCTACCTTAAGGTAATTTTATAGGTACAGTCAAATCAAAAGTTTTTATCTCAATTTATCTCCGTACCATGTGGTTTTTGAGCTTAAATTTATTAAGAAAAATTGTTGCAAATTGTTTCAAGAACAAAATAAAATTCAAGATCATCCAAGGTAACTTGTATTTGCTACGTATGTATGAAAATTAAAAAATTCATAATCTTAGGATTAAAAAAAAACTTGAGGAAGTTTCTTTGAAGTACAATTAAGAGCTATGCTAAATTTTAAGAAGGTTCACCATCTAGAATTGAAGAAATTTAGGATTGAAATGGCAATATTTAACACGGGCTCTTATGGAAGAGCACTGAAAATTGGGATTTTTAACGCTAAATATCTCAATTTCACGTGGTGAAACCCCTTAAAATTTGGTACGCATATGTGTAACATGTCAAAGAATGACTGTACCAATTTTCAACAATCTCCCAAATAATCGATAAAACTATAGAACTACCTTAAGGCGTACATCTTCGATAGTGAATTTCTCGTCGGTTTGAGTAACTTTATTGATCGAATTTAACAAAATATATTCTAAATTAAATCTCATGTATATAGGGATACAATTATACTATAGAATTTGAGTCAAAATGAGAGTACAGATGAAATTTCATGCTGATCAAAATTATACAGGAGCGAACGAATGGAGATTGAACACGTAATTGGGAGTGAAAAATTATTTCACGTACATGAGAGGCTTTCGACGAGAGCATTTTGCATGAAAAGAGTGCGAGAGAGAGAGAGAGGAGATCTGTCGGAGCATCGCAGCGAAGAGTTTTTCGCCCCTCTCGCGTTTCGCTCCACGATTTATCGTGGACGTGTGCACACCGCTGCGGTGAAATCGCTGATAATCCGACGTTTCAACGTTTATTTTCGTCCCGTTCGCTGTAATAGCTCGTAAATAGAAACACCGAGAGAACAAAGCGTGTTCGGAACATACTCCACGTCTGCGGCTATTTTAAAATATTTATCAGAGATTTTTTTCACGGGCCTGCATGAAAATATAGAATAAATCATCACTGACTTTGAATTTTTCTCCAGCGTCAATATCGGGAAAATATTCACGTCTGATAAGATATGACAGTCGAAAAAAATGATCGATCGAATATTTTCTTCAAAACGAAAAAAATGGTGCAAAAATTACTTATTTGTAATAATTAATTACATATACTCATGCAGTCCTTGAGTGATATATTTGATTGATATACGCGCGCAGGAGTGAATATATTTTGCATTGTTTATTTGATGAAGCTTTTCGGATTTTCTCTGTATACAGCCATCAGAGTTGTCAATTAGGGAGGAGAAGGGTAGAAAAATACGCGTGAGCGAATTTTAGTCCCCGAGCTCCGGGGGATCGATCATGCGGAAAAGTATATGTCAATTTAAATTACGCGAGTGACGAATATATTATGGAAAAACAAAAATTGCCCCTGGTTGCAAATGAATCCATTATATACGCAGTGATCTGGAAAAAAAATACGTCCACGGTTTTTAGGGAGGCTCGAAAAATAATAATGAATTATCAGTTTATACGATGAATTATGAGCTTGAAAATAAAGTTTTTTTTTCGACAAATTTCGTATAACGAGTGAAAAATTCGGTAAAGAATTGAGGAAAAATCCAGACGGACGATAATTTGTTTACAAGATAATAATTTGCTTAGCTTGGATGATAAGGGTTGAAAAATTGATGGAAGGTCGAGGAAGCGTGCCCCGGGAGGGCTTAGTCCCGTTTAATGGTAAATTGACTTTATTCCGGGGGCTTTTCGCTCGCGTGTGCATGCGCGCGGGAGAGAAACGTTCCTGGGCGGATCTCCTTTTTCAAGCTCCAACCTTCATCTTCGGAGCGTTACGAGCTGACTTTACTTCGCATATGATAACATCCGAGCCCGGTAATGAGAGACTTTTATGCCCGGGGACGTTCTAACGAAGCAGACCTCGTAAACGCACACGGGGCGCCGCCTTTCAGCTCTTCCACATTCTCCTTTACATTTTGGACATACACACACACACGCGAGCGTCGGACTTTACCATTACAAACCTTACATTCGAGCGTTAAATTACTCAAATATTTGAAAGAGCTCAGGATTATTTATCATTTCCTCTCATCCTTATATTTCTGCTTTTTCTCTTCCCTACACATATATCAATGCACGTGCACTCTCGATTAAGTATGCACGTAAAATACACTTTATTAATATATCCTTTAAGAGAAAATCCGTTATTATATTATATATTCTGCTTGGCAAAGTTTATCTGCTTTTGCTTGTGGCTCCGATTTTGTCCGTTTCCGCTTTCATCGTTGAACATTTCAATTTCATATCCGCCGGTATATATACCGAACGTGAAAAACGTGAAATAACGTCCATTTGATTCGAGGGAAAAATTTTATTTTTCGCAGAGAGTCTGGCCTCGTTCCGGCGGAAAGGAATGTTTGTTTACGTGCGCGTATAAATTTCGGAAGCTCATGATTAAAAAAAAAAGCGGAGGATGGAAAAAGGGTCGCACGCGGGGGGCGGCGGGGGAGGAGAGGAAAGGGCAGGGATGAGGCTTGATTGGCCGCCGTCGAGTTGCTCGTACGGCCGAGAGACGTGACGTACTGTCGAACATGGAAAGCTCCATTAACGTCGACTCGGGTACGGTAATCGATATTTTTTGGAGCACGTCGGGTGACGTGAATTAACGAACGCCCAACGGCGGTGTACAAGCGGAGAAAAGAGAGAGAGAGAGGGAGATAGACGCCGGCTGCACCGGACGATTCGACGAGCCACGATCCTTGGCAACCGAGGCCATTCGTTTCCCGAAAACACTCGCCGCACGAACTCTCCTGGCTGCCAATGACTCCCTGCTGGCCAAACATCCCCATTGTTTACGTTATCGTGTATACGATAGCCAATTTCCGTAGATCAATAATCGAATAGCTCCCGCTCACTGACGCGTTTCATCTCATCGAGGATTCTCACAGACCGATGGACACCGCCGACACTCCCCGCGCGCTATCCACTATTTTATTCATATTTATGCATACCCCTCGAGAATATTTCTCGACGGTGCCAACACTTTTTTACCCCTTACCACCAATCCTTTGTCAGCCTTCCGCATTTTTTTATTGGAGCCTCATCCTCGTTAAAAGCTATATCAGAAATACCGAATAAGTGTCGCGTTCGAACTTGCAACATCATTATTTTTATTATGTATAGAGGAGAGGGGGGAGGAAGATGGGCCCTCTGAAATAGTTTCAAAAACCTAAAAATATTTGGGGGCAAGATGGACCCCTAACATTTTTAGTGCGCAAAGTGTTTGAGAGTAAGATGGACCCTTTATACATTTAAAAAAATCTACAAATATATTTTCGAGTAAAATGGGCTTCTAAAATTGTTGTCAAGTAGAAATGATTAATGGGGAATAGTTATCATTTTTCATAATTATTCCCCAGAATTGCACGCACAGAACGCTTGCAAAGCGCTTAGCAGTCCATTTTAAAAATTGTATGTTGTTTTAGCATGAAAATAAATTTTTCTCAAATTCATCAATTAGTTGTTGAACAGAAAAGTAACAAGAAAATTTGATTCAAGTTTCGAAAAGGTCCATTTTGTTCCAAAGTTTTATCATTAACTGTTAACGCATTTTTATACTAAATACATAGCAAAAAATATTCAAAAAATATGATACGAGTAATAAAAAAACTCACATTATCAAATTTTTTTGGGAAGGGGGGGGAGGATTAGTCTCACATTTTTCGATTTTTGATTTATAGTCGACACAGTAAATTGACACCAAATATTTGACAAGGGACTGAAAAAAGTGAAATGAGTGAAAAAAAACAGGTTTCAAGCATTTTTTTCTTAAGGGGCCCATTTTACCCCCCCCCCCTTCTCCTATATATATTTTGAATCCTATGCAGAATATATATACAGAATTATTGAAATTTTTTTGGTAATAATTGTGAGAGTGTAAAAAAAAGTAAGAATCTTCGCTCTCTCTTTTTTTTTCATCGCTCGGAAGCGTTGCCACGGAGTCCGCTGGGAATAAACACAGTACGAATTTCGGTAGCCGCGCCATGTGACTAAATCGTTTCAAGTGACATTTTATTTTGTGTTTTTCGTATGTATTAGTCTACTCCAGTTTTTTATTCACCTCTTTCCGGCCGAACGGGTGTGGCCCAATCCAAATTTATTTCGAGTTCTATCGACGAAGAATCGCGTCTGTTTAACTGTCACGTGTCTTTGTAAAAAATTCTACCCGAAGAAGTCAGCGAGTCCCGAATTTCGACGCGAATACCAAATCAGAGGTTAGTGAACGTGCAATTATGAAATAATAGTCATTTTTGAAAAAATGTTCAATATCCTCCCAAATACCGACTCTTGAAAAAATAGAGCACTCTAGATTGATTGCAACGATTCAATTGTATATTTATTGAACACTGATTGCATTTTGGTAATCAAAAGCTAATAAAATTTGCATTGTTTAGCATACATATGATATATATAATATGTAAATTAACGAAAATGCATCAACCCGTAATAAAGTCGTGCACCGGCTGTTTTATTATTGACATAATTAAGATAAATGCATCAAGTTTGTATATAAATGATAAATCGATTCTAAATTATCACTGTAATTATGACAATTGAATGACACTTCCAAATTAGCAATTATCCAAAATATCATATTCGATGGATCCCCATTTGCTAATTGCTGTTTGACCGAATTTCATATTTCATCCATTTTTTTGGAATTTTATTCAAGAACTTAATCAATGTTCATCCATTTTATATAATATACGGTACTGGAATTAATTTGAAACACAAATTGTCTTCGTCTCTTCTCCACTGCTTTGAATTATTATGAGAATATGAAATCATCTTATCATGTTCCTTTTGTTAAATGGATTAAAATTTTTTTTATAGGTTGAAATTATAATTTTGACGTTCAGCTAGGATTCGCGTGAAAATTAATTTAAACAGAACTTCTTGAATTATTACACAAATTTTCGTTGATGTCATGTTGAAATTTATGTCAAATTTTATGAAGCTTTACCCTCTATAGTAATCGAGACATTAAATGTTGAAAATCTTCGTATTTTTAAATTTCTCACAAGATGCCTATATGTTAAAACAGATAATTTAAAAAAATAAATATCTCTCTATTATACCACATGGTAAAGCTTCTCTAAATTTTGCATAATACATGTTAATAAGTTGTCAAAAAACATGAGTCTAAATTTTGAATAAATTCTGTCTGAAAAAATGTCAAAAGTGATGATTTTACGTTTAGTTAAGGATTATTTTGACAACGATGTAACAAAATATTTCATTATCGATCGTTCAATGTACAGACACGCTAAAAATATTATTTTTCCCCAGAAGATGCATAACCGTGCACATGCAGCTGAATCGTTGAAAATATATTCGGAATACGTGTATAACATAGCAGTCTTGTTTCAGGTCTGAAGTTTATGTAGAATTCGTTCACGTTAGGCTGGAGCTATCCATATCGCGAAACTATCAGAGCCGATGGTATATTTGTAGATCGCGTTGAATAATTCATAGCTACGCCATGGCGCTATTAGTGTCGGGTTACTCGCTTTGACAGAGACCACCGGTTAATTTGACACTTGAAGCGGTTTGCTCGAGTTCTCGCGGTTTAAGCGCGTTTTCTCCCTCCCAACCCTTATTTCTATATATATACACACACACACACAAACACACACTTTAGAACGTCGGGTATTTGCGCCAGAGCATTGGGAATGCCACTCCGTCACGTTTCCGATTCTATATCTTATTTCGGAATGTGTAGATGCTCATCCGCGAGCTCTTGGCGCGCTCCGTTGATGCTGGCGCTGCTGCCGCGAGGGTGCTACATAAGGCTCTCGAGAAGGCGATATTTCCGTGACGTGTTTTAGTCTCGAGATTATTATTCGCTCGTCGCCCGTCGTCTACGAGCAAGAGAGAGACGACCGATTCGAAATTTTATATTATTCAAGAATCGAGCGAAATAGCCCGTCTTGTCGTTCGCTCGGCGGTTATAATTGTACCGAGGAAAAAGTGCAGACGTTCGCGAGATCTCGAAATTGAAAGCTGAAAGAAAGAGAGAAAGAGAGAGAGAAACTTCGTAATATGGTTAATTCGAGAAAACGAGAGAAAAGAATATTATTTGGAATCCCAGAGGAACATTTTGCTCCTCGATTTACATCGTACTCGCGTGAACGATATACTAAAGTGCAATACAATTATGAGAGAACTTTGAGGTTGCGGTCTCCTGGTGAATAAAATAACGATAACCGGTGACTCGAGAACGAGAGAAGAGTGTGGAGGTGGGGGTGGGTTGTGCAATTGTGAAGGGAAAAATGAGGGCGCATTTGTACGTGAAACGTTCGCGAGGGAAATAAAGCGGGGGCGGTTTTCTTATATCGTGCGGGAGAGGAAAAGACTCTCTCGCCGCGTTGCGGAGCTGAGAATCCGAGGACGGGGTCAGTGTGCCGACGCGCTATCGAATATTTTCGAACGGCGCGCGGGGTATATTCCCGGGTTGAGGGTGCTTTTCTATCTCCGCATGGACAATAACGCCTCGAGCAAGAGCAACTTGTACCATCGGGACCGAGAAAATCGCGCCTCTCTCCATTCTCTTATTTTCTCTCATTCCCTCTCTCTCTCTCTCTCTCTCTCTCTCTCTCTCTCTCGTGCTCATTCGGCAGTGTGTTGAGCTTTCATTCTTCGACGAGTTCCCCGGGAAAACTCGTTCAAACGCTCTGTCCTCCTCTCGTCCTCTTTCAAACTCTTTCTCCCTCTCTTTTCTTTCGTTTTCTTTTTTCAAGCAAACTCGCAGAAAGTTTTTGCAATGTTCCCAACAGGTATACTCTCTCAGCTCAGCTTCAAATTTGGTCGAACGGCGCCTTCTTCCCGCTTCCTGCCCTCTTCTCCTCCATCCACCGCGTGGCCCTCATTTTCCCTCTCTCTCATCGCCTTTTTGACTTCTCGATGGCGCGATCGCCGGAGACCGCATCACGAGGCCCCGGGACTCGTTCGCGCATTTGCAAAAACGTTCAACATATTTTCCGCAACAATTCGCTCTCGGCCGGCGGAGTTCACCTCTCGCGAAAGCGCAGCTATTCTTCGAGGAAAGAATGAGAGGGAGGGGGAGAGCGAAAAATAAGGGGAAAAGAAAGAGTCTCTGGCCGCTGAAAAGTCGAGACTCGAAAGTTGAGTCACATCGAACTTTGGCTCGATCTTGGCTCGCGTTTTCTTCCCGTCTTCGAGATTACTCCGTGAGCCAAAGTACAGCGGGGATGCGAGCAACATTTGCACTCGGCTATCCGCTGTACATAGACATACACCGAATCTTTTCTAACACCTGCCTGAAAAATCCATTTGCCGAAATAGTCTCAGCAAACTCTCGACCAGTGTCAGCGGACTCAACTTTCCAACCTCGCATCCCTCACTCTTTTCACCGCATATATTTAAATAACGAATTATATTCTTTCATCATCACTCGCCGCTGTCACTGTGTAGAAAAAAAAATCAACAAAAATTAACGTTTTGTTTTTTTAAATTTGAAAAAATAAAATTATGAAAAGAAATTAGCTTGGAAGAGCAGAAGCGTATAGCGATAAATTTGTTTGATTATAAAATTAGTTGAAACGAATGAATTCTCGAGAAGCGTCGGACTGATCCTTTATTCCCGAATGGAAGGTCAGTCCGCTGATTCCGGCAGAGAGCGAAAAGCACTCAGGCGTGCGGAATGCGAAGCGGTCTGCCTACTAATCAATTATTCAACTCGCCAATTACATGGAGCAGGAGGTATAAGCTACGAAAAAAATACTTGGTCTCGTCGTCATTTTCGCTTTTTCTTTCTCTCTCTCTCTCTTTCTCTCATTTCGGGTTATTTCTCGCGTAACCTCGTCGGAAGACTCTCTTGGTATATGTGCACACCTTGATAAAATATTCACAAACCCCTACGCCTCTTTTTCCCACTTCGGCTGATTTCTTCCCTCTTTTTCTCTTCCTCCCCGAAGGTTTCTCTCCGATCTCGCCAAAACACTCGGAACACAATCGCGTTTTTCCTCTCTCCGCTACGAATCGGAGGAAATCCTCGCAGCTCGTGTGAGAACACTTCGGGCTCTATGTTTTTTACCCTCTCTCTCTCTCTCTCTCCCCTTCACATATTTTTCTCTCCATTTTAAAAAAGCTCCCAGCAATCTCTTGGGTCTCGCGATTGTGTCTCTCTCGCTCGCACTTTCTCCGGGCTCGCCCTCGGATTTTTTTCCTCCTCTTTTCATACCGTAATGTGAATCCTATCTCCGGGGCAAAAGAAGGAAAATCCTTCTTTTGCCCCAGAGCTCTTTGGATCTGAATGGGGTAAAATAGCAAGCGGAAGAAACACGGCGGAGTACGAGAGAGTGCGAGAGATGAGAAAAGGGAATGTTTAACTCGAGGACACGATCTCTCTCCTTTTATTCGTCGTAGGTAATATTCCGAGTGCCTGGATGAACGATGATAAATAAAAATTGTATATAGTAGAAGAGAGGGTCTATATCGATAGGATCAAGAGTGTACGACGTTCACTTGCTTTTCAAGAACGTATAGTCTCTCGCCTTGGAAATATCGAGAGTTTCGTTGGAAAATCATTTTTTATTCTATTTTCTATATGAAAGACTGATTTATTTTCTTTTCCCTCAATTTATTTTTATTTGTTTTATAAAAAATGGGGCACGGAAATGGACAATTAACCGGAATGAAACGAATTAATTTACGAAGTTTCAACTTTATTGGGGAAGCGACAGAATAAGGAGAGGGGGGGGGGAGAAACAGGCTCGCAGACGCTTTCCCTTTTTCATTAGAGGGTTCAAAATAATATATTGGCTGAAACGGAGAAAGGAAAGGCAGGACAATGAAAAAATGAGATCTCATTGTCGGGATATATTCCCCATGAAAAGTTCAACTTGTTCTCGGACACGGGAGGGACACCCTTGCGGGAATTCAGGTTCCGGAGCTTCAGCGCAGAAGAGAGTAATATGAAACGAGGATGAGGAAGCAGAGAGTAAAGAGGGGGAGCGAGCAGGATGAAAAATAAAAAAGGAGCTCGAAAGAGCGAGAGGCGGAATAAAGAAAAAAAGAACTTTAACCTTCGTTCGTCGTTGTCTCGCTGCTTCTTCCCTGGCGTTTTTCTCCCCTGTTTCCCCGCGCGGCGTGTATCTTCATCGCATGTCACGGCAAAAGAGCGAAAAAAAAAACGGAAGAATTTCAGAACGGAATTCATTTGAGCCTCGCGGTACAAGGGTGAGAGTAATAAAGGAAAACTTGCCCAGACTGAGCTCGCGCTTCATATCTTTTTCCTTTATTCGCTCCATATTGCCTCCATAGATTCTCTCTTCGCTCTTTTTCATATCTCTCTTCAATGGCCTGATTGGCAATGCGTCGCTCCTCGTACGTTCGTTGAAAAAATTCTTCGTTTCTTTTACTTTTTGATGATAAAATAGAACCAAGTTCATTTTGTCTCGTTTGAATTAATGGAAAGCATTCGTAAATTTTGGGAAAGAAATATGGGTGGATGAAGAGAATAAGCTTGCACAGTCCTAATTCTATCCGACGATATGTACATGTATAATATTATACAAGCTCTGTACACGGATATTCGACGTGCCCGTGCAAATATTTCGAGAATTCGAATTTCCCTTCTTGTTCTCCTGCTTGCCTCCTCCGCGCTCGTCTCTTCTTCTCTTCTCGGAGTAAACCTCCCTCTCTCTCTCTCTCTCTCTCTCTCTCTCTCTCGCCGTCTCTCCGGGAGGGTTCTGCGAGATTGTCATCGTTCCCGGTTGAGGTCTCGGAGCTTCTCGCATCGCTCCTGCGTTCACGAAAGCTTTCCTCGCGTTGTGCGGGGGCGCACACGAGCCAAGTTGGAGCACACGGCGGAATCGCGCTAAACTCTCTCCTGTGTCAACGAGAGAGGGTGAGAAAGCGAGGGAGTCGGAGAAACGGGAGAAAGAGACGAGAGTATATATGGACATCCGACGTTTGCGAACTCTCGGTAGCCCTGCTGGCGCGTTGACGACATGGGAATATAAACGTAAGCGTACACCGTGAAACGAGCATAAGGCGACCACTTCGCTCAATTTTACTCGGCATAACACAAACTATCCCGTCTACCATCAACTTCACCGTACAATATGTACGCCCAGAAATTTTGCAGAAGCTTTAGAAAGCAAAAAAGAAAAGACATCAAAGAGAAAATTGTTGAGCCCTCGCTTGATCTTTTTTTTTGTCTCGTGAATAAATTCTCCATCAGCATCCGTCAATCCTCGCAGCCAGGATGACACTTTGATGCAACGTGTCATACCGTGTAATAATGAATTTAATTCAACGGTGGAATAATAACGAATTTGATTCAACACGGAATAATAATGAGTCAGATTTATCGGCGAGAAGCGAGTGCGAGAAAAATGATGGGGCGTCAAGAGGCGAGACGACGTTTTCCACTGTTTGTGATAGGCACGTGTGCAAGGTGTGGAAACATATATTAATAAATACAAGGGAATAAACGACGGGTATGTATAAGACGTGAGATTGTGTTGAGCAAACGCCAACTCTGGCTGTCCGTGAAGAACGATTATGAGTCGCTCTCGGTGACGTATATGCGAGGTGTAAATCTCGAAAGTACGACAGACGAGACAAACGCTTTCTAAAAGCGCGACGGGAGGGATCGCCAAAAGTGGGGAGAAACGCGCCTCCCGTCCGAGTAAACCAAAATGTGGACATGCAGACCAGAAGAGCCAGGAGCCAAGTTATCGACTAATTTATGAGGCTGTCCAAACTCGAGACAACCCTCCAACTTTCTGCGTACCTCAAAATTCATATCCCAGTCTCGTTTTTCATTCTGGAATCGATGAACCCGCGCACACGGAATCAAATTTTCCAACGTTCATTTTCCTACATCCCTTATTCAAAATGATTTTAAAAAATAATTTTTCGTGTTTTCTTTTCTTTTTCATGATTTCTATAATCAAATTAGTCTCAATATATTTTTTGGTTGATTCAACAAAATATTTGTTTCAATACGTTCAACGATATTATTTTGCAAATTGAACTAAATTCTTGGTTGATTTAACTGAAGTTTAATTATTCCAAATACACAAGTGTTGTTTCGACGAAATATTTTCAACTAAATATTTTTCAACTAAATCTGTTATCAGTGTAGGAAGAAGCAAAAATATGTACATAATTAATTTAACAAACTCATCGTATGGAGAGCTGTTCGAAACTGGCGAACAATACAAAGTAATGCGTGCGAGTACATATGTGTAGGCGGGTTCATAGACGTACACGAGTATATTGTTCCGGAAGGGTGGACCGCGCGTATTGTATGGGAGCCTGGAGCGGACTTTAAAAGCACGAAAAGCAAACATCCCTCGCACATAATGTTTTATCCGGATTTCGTACGTACGAAATTAATTAATTATAAGGTCGGTACGAAGAAGATCAGAAAATATTTGCGTTTATGTGAGTAACGCTGAAAAAGGTATCCATTATCTCAGAGTCGGGTAAGGATCAATTACTTAAGAGATGCAATTAAAAACCAATTTATTACTACAGTATAATTAATTAAAGTATCATGATTGCATGCACTTTGATCTTCCAGTTCTTTCAAGACCTAAAAGATACTTTTATAAAATTTCATATTTCACGAATACGAGACAAAAATTGGAACTCTATGTACTACACAGAAGCATTTAATACGATTTTTTCCTTTTTCATATACACCACAGGCGATTTTATAAAAAGTTGAGAGAATCCAACACTTTCTCATTGCCTTCGTCAACACTGAAAAGTAATGTTTAATAAAAAAATAAACATTTTTTTTCCAATAACGTCTATACTGTAATATAAGAGGATTCGAGCTTTGAAATGATTTTTTAATTAATTTTTTTTATATCCATGCTTTTTTTCGAAATTGCTTATTTTTCGATAAAACTGAGTAACCCAATTTTTGAACGTTCATATCTACCAAAATGTTTTATCAAAATACTAATTTTGAGCAAACATTGTTTTTTTTTTCAATAATGAAAAAAAAGTCTAGGTTACTTCGAGCTTTATTTTCCAGTTTCGCGACTCCAGTGAAAAATTCCGTAGTGTTATTAAATATTCCAGTATAATAAGGTACGGTAATAGCATCGGGTGGATGCAACAAAATTAGCATTTTTTACATGCACGAGCGGTTTCGGTAGGCAATATCATGCTAGAGAAGACGGCTAGGTTCCTCGGGAGCTACGACTGTGTTCGGGCTTGGAAAAGGGTCATTATATATGGCCGGATCCACGGCCAGCAACGTATTTTCCCGGGGAAGAGATTAACGTGTAACGAGATTTCGCGATCGAGCTGCGCCGATGCTATCCACGCATTTTGCGCTAGTCCATCGTTTACTTTTTTTCACAGTTTTATCTTCCCCATCCTAACTCGTATACGCACTCAACAAACGACTCGTTAAAATCGTACAATCATTTTAACTCCTGTATGTAATATTTGTTCGTACTTTTTTTGTTATTTCGTTTCGACTCTCCTTTTCATCCGATTTATCTCGATCAATCCTTTACATTTTGTTTTAGGACAAAAATGAGATTTTTCGTTCTTCTGTTCTCTATTCCTTTTTTTTTTGTAAAGCAGAAAGCACAATGTCTACCTGACCATCCGTCATTCGAGCGAGTCAGGGCCATATTTCTCTTTTTCTTCTCCGGGGAAATAAAAGCACCAAGAATTTCATAGAGAGCGGGAGAAAGAGAGAGAGAGAGAGAGAGAGAGAGAAAAAGCGCGTCGGTGGAGAAAAGCCGAAAATTGAGACGAGGGTTTCCCCGCTGCCAAGTGGATAAAATGGTCAGAGCACGGAATTCTCCGTCTCGTTTTTTTTTCTCTCTTCTCCTCTGGCTTCTCCAATATGAAGCGTATGTTCTTGACGCGTGTGTACTAAAAAGGTTCTTGTCTCTAGACCTCACGGAGATTCTGGGAGCTTGGCCATTTTTCGATGAAAGGCATTCCTTTCGCGCTCGTCAGCAAAGGAATTGAAAAGGATGAGACAATCTGTAATATTCGAAATGGAAAATATTTTCCCACGGAGACGAAAGGAACAAAAACTCTCTAACCCCCGTACAAAATTCGAAATATTATATTATAAGTTTCTCATCGAGCATAATTGAATTAAAAAATTTCCTGAAAAACTTCAATCAGTAAAAAATTAGAAATATAATTGTGTGAATTCCTCAACACGAGTAATGGGTTTACTCTATAGATAAAAATTGTTCAGAATTTACTTTATGGTCAGTCGCTTTTTTGGCAGCATTGGTATATTAAAAAGTAATAATAATAAATTTGGAATAAAAAAACCCTTTTCATATAAATACCAGCTCACGATATAGCAATCACAGTCGTACATAATTCCATATACATATTCATGCTGCCACGCAATTTTCAGAAAAATAGCTCCTACAAATTTCTATTGTAATCGCTGTTTTGTAAACTTTTTGACCAAATTTTAGATCATTTTCAACAGTATATAGTTACTTCTTATATTTGATAAGTAACTTTTTTTACTAAATACTTATTTAACATGCAAAAAATGTTCAAATTTTATAGAATAAGTGAAAACCCATAAATATACATGAATATTTCTACTGTGGTTCTATGGTAAAAATGATTTTCTATAGAAATTCTTAAAAATTTGTACCAATGATCCTTAACATGGTGTTCAAGCCTGTGTCAAATTTTAAAAAGCTTCATCATCTAGAAATCGAGGTATTTATTGTTGAAAATCGGAACTTTTGGTAACTTTCCATAAGAGCCTGTGTTCAAAATAGTGATGTTTAACATATGAAATATCCTAATTTCTAGATGGCAAAGCTTTCTAAAATTTATAACCAATTTTTAAAAGGTTCATCGAATTGATTTAAAAAATCCATATAGAAATGAGTTATTTAACTGATGATTTAACCTTATTTAGTTTACATGGGGAAAGAAACATGTTTACATGGGATTATTAAAAAAATCTAAAAATAAAGAGTGCATTATGGAAGAGACTCGTTGTGGGAGTTCCATAAGGAGAATGGTTGTGGCGTTCAGTCGCTTTAATCGAATGAATTAACGATCTTGGCTTGCTTCGGTGTGTGGATATTTGCGATACGTTCGATGCAGTTTCGTTCAATGGGAGATCATCGAGGAGGATGAGGAGGAGGAAGAGGAGGATTGGCCCGACCACGAGAGGGTAGAGAAGTGATACACACGATGCCACGAGCTACCCGCCGCTTCTATAACAAACGTGACGCGACCGAGTTTGCTGCCGCAGTTTCGACTCGCTCTCCCTCTCATTCTCACGGGAATCTCCAAACACTCTGACAGCATTTATCGACGCCAGTCCAAAATTGGTGTCCCGGTAAAACTTGCAACATATCCACGTTCGATAATTGAATAATAGCGTATGATTAAGCCAGTACAAATTATCCTGATGAATTATTTAAGTCGAAACAGTCGTTTCGATAATACGTCCTCGTTTTCAAGTAGTACGAGACAATTATGGTCAGACGCGTTTTTTTTTCTTCGAGCTTGCACGGAATTAATAACTGAAACATCAATTTCGATATCTAATTTCGTATAAATTCGATTATACTTCGTGCATAAATATTTTTCGCTATATTTACATCGCTCATCGTATCAGAGAGAATGAACGTCAATATTTGATTCTACGGAACGAATTTCCGAGTGACGGTGACCGCAGTGTACAGGACGTTTCATAAATGTCATTTAAAGATGTCAGCCGTCGGAAGCTGTCAAACAGAACGGGATACCAAGAACTTTTCCAGGAGGGGGATTTTCGCGTTCGAGCTATTTTTCCCCGAATACACTGCGCGCATCGTCTCGATCGAGCTATCAGACCGTAAGATCCTTCGTCCGAGTCTCGGACACTCGTGGCCGTCAATGGAGAAAAAAGAGTCACGGCTCTCCGTTTGAATCTCCGGATCGAAGGTTTCAGTCAACGGAACGAGAGAGGAAAAAAAAACGAAAACAGGAACAGCGTCTCGACGCGCTGACTTTGAACGTTTTTAAAGATTTTGTTCCAGAGAGAGTATATAGCAGAGGATTTAAAAACGTATTCGCTCTTTCTATTTCTTTCTCCCAAGATTTCGCGTACGCGAGAGGTGGGGATTCGAGTCTTTTTCCCCTTTATATATATTCGCCCTATTCGAGATATCTCTTGTTTGGCTGGAATCTTGCTTGCGGTCCTCTCGCTTCTCTTCCCGGGGGCCTTTCAGAAACGCGCCGAGAGCGGACGAAAGAAAGAGAGACATGAATGGGGGACAGAAAAGCAGGTCCTTCTGAAACGCATCGAGGATGAGACCTCGGGTTTGTCGCTTAAGTATAACTAATACGCAGGACTTACAATACCGGCAGCAGCCTCGTCGAGAATGGCGCCACTGGTAGTATACGTGTACAGTGAAAGCCCAGAGTCTTCCATTGTCCCGTCGTCCCTTGTCACGGCGAACGATATCCCTTGATACCTGTGAGAGTCCCGACAAATGTTACCAAACGGGGATAGCTTGGATGTCGCGTAGAATGTCTATTTTACAAAGTATATTGTATATATGCTACATATGTTGTATCACACTCGTGCCTGCCACTGAAATTCTGACGTCTTTTCCCTTTTCTATCACCCGCGACAATATTATGCTCGCGCATATCGATACACACACGTGTCGGACATTGCAAAACAGCGAAAGTCCTCGAAAAAAGTTGCAAAACTCGGGTGAGATAGAAAATCAATCGATCTTTTTTTATATACATCCTCTGTCTACGTCATTTTATCAATTTACTTATAGTAGTAGTACACTGAAAAAAACGTTGACTGAATCTACTAAAATTTTATCGATTCAATAAATATTGGTTGAATGAACTGAAATTTTGTTGATTCAATACAATTTTAGTAGATTCAATCAAAATTTTTTTCAGTATAGTAGTAATGGAATTTTTATTGTCATCACAGTGTACATTATTTTAGATCACATTTTTCGTTAGTTTTACATTTTTGGTGCGTGTGTTGTGATGTACACGAGCCATCGACCGTAGTCCTTCAGCTCGATATTTACTTATATTTTTCTTAACTTCCATATATTGAAATATAGGAAAATAAATATCTTGAACGGGAAAAGGCAGTGAGGTAAAAACGAATGAGTTTCGAGAACGCTTTCGAAAGTCAGCGTGGAAAGGCGGCGTTCCAACGATTGAATCGGGCAATTCAGATGCGTTGGTGGCTGGCGCGAGGATCCCTGATGCCAACGTCAATCGGTTCTCGAGCCAGCTTCAATCGTGCGACTCGGTGACTGGAAAATATCAACGCCAGCACCGCTTCCACAGTTTCGCCTTTTTCTCGCTTCTGTATAAAAGAATAAAAGTAAAAAAAAATGAAAATAATAAAAAATGAAGATAGAAAACGCGACAGTTTGCGGGTGAAAAGGAATCCTTCCTTCCCTCGGGACTCGTGTTTTTTGTCATGACACGCGTATGTCTGCGGCGTATATCTGAGCCCTCGCTCGAGACGATATCACGGTATTCTCTTCTATATCGACATTTTTTCGTTCTCAATTCGCCCGGCATTTATTCTCCCCATTTTTATTTCTGTCTCCTGCTCCCGCTTATTTTTTTGTTCTTTTTTTTTCAAATCACTTGTTGAATTTTGTGAGCTAAATTTTCAAAGGTTTCGTAATGTCGACGTCAAATTAAAAAAAATTGACGAAAAAAAATTGATACTTCTGGATCAAATAGATGGTCGATAAAATTGGAAGCGAATGCTTATATATTTTATGGTCAGGTAAAAAGAATTTTACCTTGAAATGTACTGCGAGCGATAGCTTTTCTGCCAGGTCATATACAACTCGACGTCGAGTTTTATCTTTTTCTCCCTCTGTTTGAATACACATCTGTCTGTCGATCCTCATTTATTTGCCTCTTATGCCCGTCCCTGCGAACGTCGTGTTCCCTTTATCTTTATTTTTGTGTCAAAATTCCCAGTCGCGTGAACAAATGTAATGTCAGATATATACGGACCTCGACTCTTTTCAAGGCACGACTTTTTTCACTTTTACTTCATGATACTCTCCTATCGAATGTATTTAGTTCCTCACCGAACGTTTGCTCTATTGCACTTTTATTACAGAGATTCACACCTATATTTTGCTCTCCACAATTATAGCAACAAAATACATTTTTTAAGAAAAAATTATGAAATTAAAAAAAATTAATATTTTTTTACTCTTATTATTTACCAACTTTTTTCGATAAACTGTTCAAGTCATGGCCACACGCGGGTGGATGGTCTGGAGAGGGGATCGTAGGGCGGAGGATCCCATCCCATCCCGCTTCCTAAGTTATTTACAATTTAAATTTTGAAATTTAACAATCGAAATTTTGAATTAAGTACGAGTATTTTTTTCATAAAGAAATCCTCTCCTCCCCAACCTCATTGTGGGAGACTTTGCATACTGTCCCTTTTCAATTACACAATTTCCAAAATATATGAAGGAGGCTTCATTTGGTTCGCATTGACTTCCCCTAAGCTAAAATAATGAATAATGCCTACCTTTGACTGAAAAATTCTTAAAAATAGTTATTAAATATTTTTTTTCTGAAGTCCCATTTTGATATAATTGCCCGGTTATTTTAAATAATACACATTACATGGTCGAGAATTACAAACTTAAATGCTTATAGGCAAACGCATAAGCTTTGTGATCTTGAGAACAAACCTTCCTAATGGTCGGGAAACAGAGAGAATATTTCGAAAGTGTGTCCCCGTGAAATAGAAATTTTCAATATTTTAATTGTTGACAATTTTTTAAGAGTGGGTTTTCGAAGCGTGCTCTCTTTCCCATTGTATTACGAATTCTTTCACCTGCAAATCTCCTCCCTTATTCTCAACACCCTCCTCGCGAGAAATCATAAAGTAAAATTTACCATAAAAATATAAGATATATACAATGTTAAATAATTGAAGAGTGTTGAGTAATTGGGAGCTTCACCTTATTTGGAAGAAAGTCATTTTGGTAACCTTTATTTTTGAATACCCAACGTCGTGATTGGGGAATTGAGGGTATTGAAAGAAAAGGTTGTTAAGAATTTCATTAGAAGGAGTGACCTTGACATTTGGACTGGGTTCGTACGGATATCTCGAAGCTGTATACGGCGATATTTGAGTTTGGGAGAGAGCGCTCGGTATCGGACAGATTGGGCAGGGTGTGGGGGTGGTGTGTGCTTGTGTTGAAGAAATATGTAGACTGTAACGAGTCGGGAGCACAAGCGCGGAATTTTCGAGATAGGAGAGTGTTCGTGTGTATACAAAAGGTATAGAGAGCGTGATAAATTAGTGGAGCCTTCATAAACATTTCACAGCTGCTGCCGACACCCCGATTTCTACCCCTACGCCTGTCGCCCATCAACCCCTTCCAACTTTTGCTTTCTCCGTCTCTGTCCCGGGTTCTCTCCCGCAAAACGCCTCTGTCTTGCTCTCGGCACTTCTCAGCATTATACCATCGCGCAATTCCTTCCCCGCCGGCGGCGAGCCCTTTCAGCGCTCTCGGAGTTTTAGCCTCTCACCCCCTCCCCGCCCCTCCTCATTTCGCACCCCTTTTTTGCGGCCGTTCGGGCGCGCATATACCGCGAGAACATTCGATACTTTATAACGCTGCTGCTGCTGCTGTTGCACCGCCGAGGCGAGCGGGCCGCGCGTACGGAGAAAGAGAGAGAACGCCGGCCCGAACGAGGCGCGGAGGAGAAATGTTTTGCGGTCTCACCGGGTTTTAATGCCTTTTTTATTCCATTCCTGTTTCGATTCTCTCTTTTTGCCTCGTCCGCTTCTCGTACTTTACTGGTCATTTTCATCCGAGCCCGCAGTTCGTTCGACCGTTTCGTTTCGCGCCCGCACACGAGGAACATTTGGCCAACTGAATTTCCACGCTCGATGGTCACCACGGCGAGCTTCTCGTGATTTATGTCTCGATGGAACATAACGCGACGCCAACCTCGTTCACACACTAATACCAAATATACGAGAATCGTTTTATTAAGCTAAAATATACCCTATCGTTGTATTATTATTTTGCAATAATTGCATTAAGATTTTATTCAATTATGTATCTTCTCTCGATCCCACAATTATTCTGTTATATAGCGGAAAATAATATGCGATGTATAAACGAGAGACATGGAAACGATCTTTCAGGGGTCGTGCTGTTACTTGTATAATAGTCAACTATATATACATTTAATCAAAAAATTTTCATTATATATTGTTTGCTTGATTTAAATATTTTCAATAATTAAAGTGCTGAGATAATAATTTTGTTGAATATTATTGACTTTGTGAGCTGGTGTTGTCAGTTATGCAAGGCTAAAACTTCCTTTTCTATCTAAATTACAAATATTTCGACAATTTTGTGATCTTGATAACCTACGCATTTTTACGATTTCATTTGAATCATTAATATTAAAAAGTGTTAACCAAAACTCTGTGTACACGTGTCTAATGGTTAATTATTTTTTAATTCAATCATAATAATATGAATTTGTTTAAATAAATTTCTTACGAAGTTTCATTAACGTTACAACATACATTATTATTATTATTATTATTTAATTTATTAAATATTTAGAAAGTATATAGATAAAAAATACTACCAAATTTTTGTTGAATCAACAAAATTCCAGTTGATTTAACCAACGTTATTTCTCAGTAAAGAGATACATCTCTCGAATCGGGAGATGACGTCTGTCTGTTCGTATGGCGAAATTTTCGCATTATACACGTAATACGAATATCCATGTAATACAAAAAGGGTAGAAACGGGAAGGCTGACCTTCCGCTAATGTTTCCCGGTGCTTTTTTTCCCTCGATTTTTCTCCGTTGGTAGAGCTACCGTTCTCGGAACAGCCCTCGGGCACCGACACTCGGATATCACGTTCCACCGGGCTCGTGACGTGGCCGCGCACTAAAGGAAAAGAGCGCCGGCGCGTGAGAGTAAGAGTAAAAGAGAGAGATATATATATGTATATGTATAATACAGACAAGAGTGTAAGAGCGAGAAAGCGCAAACCCCGAAATAATCCACGAGAATTGTAATCTGTGGGATATTAAATTCAGTTTGCGCGAGCCGGAAACCCGGCTTGCCGCGAATATACTCCCAGAATTCTGGGTACTTGGCACACTTACATTATAATATAATATATACTATATAAATTATACAATGATAGCGCAAAATAATAATAATAATCCGCGGAGCATCATGTAACATATTCCCGGTGTATAATAAATATAATGGGATTTACGTATATGGTCCGAGTGAGCTCAAACGATGCGGTTTAGACCCGTAATTAATTATCCTGCGATTGTTAAGTCTTGCTTCTCCGCTTCTTTGTTCCTCGTCTTCCGCTCGCTCGTCCTTTTTTCTCGTTATCTCTCATCTCCTCTATTTTTTTTATAATGTGAATCAGACACGAAAATTGCTGCATAATTCCGGCAAACGCAGTCTTTATTTCGTCGCGTTCATGCACCCCGTGTGTTTCCAGTTTTACGCTGTTTTTTTATTACTCTTCGGTAGTTACAGGAAGCAGTAAATTCGTCAACCTGGTGGTACACGACGAAATTTTAGTGGCTCTTGATGCGAAAGCTCCTGAGATGGATGGCGCGCCTTCCGGATGGTGTTTTAGGTCAAGTGATAATGGTAATTGGATCCCATAGGAGAGTTCTGTCATTTGCTCTCCTCGCAGGCTCTATCTCTCTCTCTCTCTTTTCCTCTTTATTCTTGTCACCTCAGAAAGGATCCTAAAGTGAGCCAAAGTTATGCTGACCTGTGTCAACCGCGACAGCCTCGTAGAAAGAGGATGCGAACAGTGTGTGTCGCTGTTTTCCCCAGAGAGTTTGCCTCGTTGCGACGCAAGCGTCCGCCTCGTTGCTCGCGTAAATCACTGAACTGTCATCCGAAAAATTTTCCGAGCTCGGTGATAAATTCTCTATTTCAAAGTCAAAATTTTAAGGATGTATGCCCAAAATGATACATATTTAAACTTTTAGCGAATTTAAAATCGGTTGTAAACTGAAATACGCTGAATCGATTGGAAAAAGAAAAAAGTATGGTTCCCGATCATTTAAAAAAGATATTGAAGAATGAAATCATGGAAATTTCTCTAACCTCCATTGATGAAACTGTCACTTACGGATATATACTCATTATTTTTATTGTCATAATTTTCGTTGAGTTATTCCGCATCGATTGAAACAGAAAAAACAACTTTAAAGTTGATTTAAAGCAAATAATTGGCATTCAAGATTTACACATTAAATCCTGTGTGTTACTTTAACTGGAAGTCGATCAAATTGCAAGAAAAAACGAAAAATTGGCGTGTTCTATGCAAGGTAGCTAAATGGAAAAAGTGTTTTCTATAACTATATATTACCTCGATCTTTCTATGAAAAAAACTCATTGGTGCCGATGCTTCTGCGGGAATATTCTTGATTGAATTTTCTCGTGTCCAGGGCGTTTCAAAGTTGTGATTGGCTGGCTGCACAAAATATCTCTGTCTCGAGGTCTTAATTTTATTTCACACTGTAGAAATTTATTCATATCTACACTATATTGTTATTCTTTAAATCACTACCTGGACAATAAAATTTTTATTGGCATTATTGTTTGCGCATAAAAAACAGCTTGAAAAAGAAAATAGATGTACTGCGGATTTAATTGATAAATCCTTAAGGTTTTTCAAAGCGAAAGCTATAAACCAATAAATACAACAAAATTCCACAAGAATTTGATAATATAATCGTGAAGACATTTTTTTGTCGTTTGACTCACAGATTTTTTGTTTTTCCATTTTCGATGAATATTTGAGTAATCTCTGGAATAAACACTTTGAATATATATGGAGGGAGTACATTTTGAAATTTCGTCAGATTATTTATCGTTGAATAACCTGGAACAAAAAGCGAGTATTCCGTACTCCAATTTCAGGTCACTTAATTAAAGCTTCGACGAATATGGAATTTCCGGATGAAAACCGCCAAGTAATTGCCGTATCGCGTTGAACGGAGAAGATTGGGTGGGGTGGGGGGGGGGGATAGAGAGAGGGGAGGAAGAAAAGCCATATCGAGAAGTGAATTTGCTAGGCGACATTCCGCGTTGTCGGTTTTGCCGAGGAGCCGTAAAGAAAGGAAGATGACAAGAAGCCCTTGTGCTCTCGTTCCTCCTCAGATCCAATATGCGCGCACATTCGCGCGTATTTACGCGCGCGTGCCTCGCCAGGCTGTTTGCGCTGGTTATGGAAACGGAAGCCGCGGACACTCCGCTATTGACCGAGCGTTTCACCCGGGAATTTCAAGCACGAATAATATTATTTTAGTTAATTGAATTCATAAGGGGCCAGAGGACGGGGACGCGCTGGAAAAAGAGGGTGTCGGTAGTAAATTCTCTCTCTCTCTCTCTCTCTCTCTGGTCGTGTTTTATATGTATATCGGTATATATATACACGTAATACTCTCCGCCGCCTGTACGGCGAGTATCTCTCGCTGTGCATGGAAGCCGTAGAGCCCCGGGAGATCGCGAGACCACTCTCCGTGCGACGCCACGCGAGAGAATGTCACGAAGTACGACTTACTCTCTTCCCTGTGCTCTTCTCGCCTCTGCTCGCCTTTTACACTCGTACAAATGAATACTGCCAGGATGCTGGCTGTGCCGCCCGAGCTAATTGGAGAGAACTCCCGCTTTCTCCGCGACCGCCTTATTTTCTCTCTTTTTCCAGAATTTTCGTTCTTTATCTTCAACCAAAAATAAGTGTACCATTATACCCATGAAATTTTGCAAATTTCGAGCGAATTTATTTTTTTTGTTCGAAAAAAATGTTTCGGATAATTCGTCATTGTTTTAATGACTTGAACAGTACACTTGGAAATAATTTTTCTCATATATCTGTTTATAAAATTGAATAAATAAATGTTTTTGTACTGTAAAACATTTGACAGTGTTAATCGCAGTGGTGAAAAAGGGTGATGTTAAAAAATTAATACACTGATAATTGGTATATACATAAAAATGTTAAATTCTGTTATCTGCTGATTCGCGATATATATAATTGGGATATGTCCCAATAGTTGGACAATTTTCGCTACATTATTTTAAATATTTGAATTATTTTTTTCTCAATAAAATCATATATGAATTATATTTTCCATATACAATGATGAAGTTTATTTTTCACAACGTTAATTTATTGGAACAAACTCGCTCAACGTTAGAGACAGAATCGATTTTCTGTCCAACTATTGGGACATTCTACATATTCAAACATTCAAGTATTTAGTTACTAGAAATATTATTTAAAATTAACACACAAAATGAGTTTTGAATTGCTAAAATATTAGACAATAGTTTAGATGTGAATTTGAAGCAGATTTTTTTGTTTTTATATTTTTTAAATAAAAATAAAGTGGGAAAACTTTTAGCTGTTCAACTATTGGGACGTTTATTTTATATGAATTAAAAAATGTTATCAATATACCATTCGATGCTGAGTCGTTCGTGTATGTGATCGTATAATTCATTTCATTTATTTGTAAGATATTATTGTATGTACGTATTTCGAAAATTTAATTGAAATAAGTGTGTAAAAAAGTAACTGAATATTGTATTAAGCATTATTGCATTAAGCAACAAATTTTGCACATCGACAACTGAAATCTGATTTTTCAAAAAGTTTAAGCACGCTCGAGGGTAAAAATAAAAAGCTTAAACTGTAAAAGGGCTCTCCGAGCCTCAGGGCGCGTACTAATCTCCCCGAAAAAAATCCAATTAAGCAACTTGGCGTGCATGCCGCCGATGTCCCCCGCTTCTCGGATCCCATTTTGAGCATTGAAAATCGCATGAGCCCCGTCACGACGAGGGATGCAAATAAAAAGGAGAAACAGGAATAACGAGGATCATTGTCGTCATTATAATTATGTTTATTATTATTATTTTATCGTATCCGAGTACGAAAACGTATATAGATGGAGAGAGAAGAGAGGTTTTATTTCGTTTGAAGCTGCGGAAATATAGGATAAAGTTCGTTTTGTTTGGCGCGGGGACAACGAGAAATCGAGATCCATTATTCTTTCACACATGTGGATTTCTTTCCTTCCTCGTGATTTTCTCTCTCTCTCTCTCTCTCTCTCTCTTTTCGCCTTATATTCTCACTGATTGTCCTTGTCTAACTCTCATCTTGCGAAACTCCTTCGAATCTCGTCTATATGCGAATCGCGGTGCGATTGCTCTTTTGTTCCGGCGATACGCGGGGCTCGCGAGTGTGTGTTCACTCGTGCGATTCACGTTACAATGTTTTCTCGGGGCACGGCAGAGTGTATATATATCGGTCGAGCAGGAGAGAACCCTCGGGAGTCTCGCACGTTTCCTCGCCGGAGCCGGCTTTCCCCCATCCCCGGCCCTGCCGCCCTCCTCCTCGATTTTTCCCCACAAGCGCTTAACCTCGCACGTACGTGTGAAAAAAACACACGGCGATCCCCCGATGTTCATCCCGGAAGCGCATTCCTGATACAGCGAAAGCTCGATGCAAAGTTGCCCGGAATGGGCTTCCCCGCTAGCTCATTCCTCCCGTCACTCTCTCTTTCAACGCCCACCTATACGTATATTCGTCAACGCCTCTATTTCGATTGTGGATATCTCCGCTTTCATTTTCATTGATAAATCGACCAGAAGAAACGATTCTCCTGCTTCCATTTTCCTTTCTCCGCTTTTCCTCATGCTACTTTTTTTTCCAACTGGAAAATTATCCGAGGAAAACATTCGGCTATCTCTGCTCCGATGTTCAGGCAATTTATCAACAAGTGCGTTAGCAAGTAATAAAAATAATGAAACTTATTGGGGTTCGCAGGAGGTCATTTCGATTTCACGTACGTCAATTTGCGAAAACAAAATAATTACTTTTTTACTGATCCGATGGTGGTGTAGCATTTCCAATTAAATGCGTATGGAAATTTTCAAAAAATAAAAAAGCAATTTTATCGTTTCTATATTTACGACTTTTTAATGAAAATTTGCATTGTATGTATATATCAATAAAATTATATCATATATATTGTAATGTGCATTTAAAAAAATTACATTAATCTCGTGACTGAAAAGTTACAAACAAATAATTAGTATGTTTATATAATATAAATAAGTAAAAAGAGAATACGATACATTTTGTAGGAATGATTTTTCTCGTTGTTTTTTTTTCTTTCACATATACCGCAAGTTCTATACTGGAAATGCGATTTGAATGCCAACCGCGTATCGACCTTTATGAGCTTCTCTTAGAACCGTCGTGGTGAAATCACCTCCCTCCTAACGACGCGCGTCGAGACTTTCTTCGACTCCTCAACGATTTTACGTGTTAACTTCCTCTTACTCTATTTTTCGCGCCCCTTCTCCCTCCCTGTCGAGTTCCCACGTTCTTCTTCCAGGACTTTTTTTTTACCGCAAGGAAAATAACACGTCAATAAAAAAGTAAAAATTTGTCTCTCGATATGAAAATTAAATTGAAAGTCATTCTTCAAAAATAAGATACATAGTATATCTTATTTTTATCCAATAATTGCAATTATAAAAAATAATGATTATTTGTGTTCTCAAATGCATAGATAGTTATTCTTTTTATCGATAATATTATTTAATAAAAACCAAAAATCATTAGTGTTTTCTATTAAACATTTTTATTTTGTAAAACTTGTTCGTATATTGAAAAAAATGATTAGATAACGATATATATTTTTGGTGATGAACCGGGCAAAAAGCGATGAAAAAAAAATATGTATACGCCTTCCTTCATCCTCGATGAATTTATTCTCATTTTCCCGACGATGAGTTTTTCATTGGAAAAAGGAGAAGGGACATTAACGTACAAAAATGCTCGTCATCGTCGACGGCGATTGAGTTTCGGAGCTGCTGAGTGCAAAAAACAAAATGAAAAAAAAAAGATGGAAGACAAAAAATCAGCACCAACGAAGCATCGAGGGTTGAATCCAATAGAGGGCTCTCGGCCGCGGCTGGGAGGGACGCGACCAGCCGGGAATCATTAAAAGCCTATCAAGCATTTTTGCACCGTGCCAGTCTCGTTGGGATTTATCTTTTTTTTTTCTTTTGATGGACGCACGTTGCGGGACCGTTTCGACCGTTCGCGATCCCATCAGCCTGAAATTATAGAAATGATGTACGTGTAGCGCCAGTCAGATACGTGATTGTGCAACTTTTTTTAAGCTTTAGCCTGTAACGAGAATTTTAACGAAATTTTCGATCAATGTTACTCTCGCGAAATCCAATTTTACAATGAAAAGGAAAAAAAAACGTTGCAAAAGTGAATCAACAAATTGGATGAACGCTTAATTGGCTTTCAAAGTGGCATGCGAGTATCGCAAAATTCTCGCGAAAAAATCGAAAAGCGTCAGGGAAATAAGAGCTTCAAAAGCAAGCAAAAGAAAAAAAAATGATGGAGAAAAACTTTTTCATTTTCTCGACTTTTTAAAAATGTTCTTTTTGTTTATCGCTCACGTACGGGAAAAGAGGGGCAAAAAACGGAATATATGAAAAATTCCAGCAATACGAGAGCTGTTCGACTGGTTGGCTTGAAATACTTATCACGACGAGAAAAAAAAAAGAAAGAAGGAAGGAAGGAAGGATGGGAATAGCTGGGGAGCTGTGTCGAAGGAATGCAAGAGAGGTGAAGTCACACACGTTATATTGCCAATACCGTTCCTTAACGTCACCTTTCCCTTGCGCGTAAATATTCATGTGTGTACATATATTTGTACGCAGAAACGATTTTCCTACTTGTAGTTTGACGCGAGAAAATCAGTGATCGAGAAAAACGTTTCAAAAGTCTCCCTCTCGGTCTTCTCACCATAAATTTAAGGTAATTCTCCAGCCAAATGAAAGTCTACAGAAATTTTTTATATTGGGTATATCAATTAATTAAGTAGTACCTAATTTGTTAGAAAAAAATCGAGGGGGGTTGTCGATATTATTTTTGAGATAAATTGAATCGAAAATCTGCTTTTTAACACGCAAACATAGCCCAAAATGGTTAATTATGTACAATTATTTGGGTTTTTGTGTTGTTAAAGACTGCAGATCTAAATAAAAAAACCTCTCATTTTGTTCGTCATTAAAAGGTATATGCAATTAGAAAAAAAAGTATGGACCTTTTTACCGAGCTTTCTAATAAAATAAAATAGAATTCGTAAAAATTTTAGCTATACGAATCGCAGATCTTCATCGATTCTTTAAATATTTGGCAACTTTACATGAAACTTTTAAAATAGCACAGAGAAGTAAATAAACACATCCATATACAATAACCATGCCTTTAATAAAAAAATTAACCACTTATTTTTATAATTTTTTGGTGCCCTTCTGGCTTCTGGCTTACGGTGGTCCAATGGTGGGCGCGTTCAAACTTTTCGGTCAAGCATGCAATGTTGAGGCAAAATTATTGATCGAAATTTCTTCCAAGATATTTGATTCAAAATTTGTATTAACATTCTTTGGTGTAATATTAGAAGGTATGCCAAATTTAAAGATACTTCACTATCTAGAAATCGAAAT
>JAPYYW010000419.1:0-133005 GCA_030522545.1 Cremastinae sp. A BG-2022a | reverse complement strand
TTCATAATAGGTAATTCCTGAAAATTTTAGCAAGACGAAATTAATGTTTCAAACATCAAGGTCATTATTTCGAAAGTAGCGCACGTTGCATTTTTTTTAATGAGTAGCGATTAGTTAAAATTTTTTAATATAGGATTATTATCAAAAGAAATATTAGCGTATATGTGTCAGGCGATTGAAGATGAAGGGTTCCTTCAATTTTTAATATTTTTGGCTCTTATTTTTGTTTGAAAAAAATATATTTACATTGAAGGAACGATTTCTTCGAAGCGTATTGTTTTTTGCACATACTCTGACAGAGCCTCGGCATATAGAACAATAATGAGCTTTACCGAGTGTGAACGGTACTGCTATGTGTATGTATAAAACGTATGTATAAAATGTCTGTGAACGTTCTTGCACACGAGACGTTGATTGCAATCGATCTTAAGGGGCGCCAGAATTAGAAAACCTACAACTTTACGTATGATATTTTGTCTAGAAACTTTGGACTTATGACCAAATGAAAATAATACATTTTATATGCTTATCTTGAAAACGAGAATCCTCAAAACATATTTATGATGTACAATAGCTTCTTTTGATCATTATATAAAATACAATATTATTTAATTATAGAATAGAATCATATTTTCATCTATGTAAATACGTCGATCTATCTATTGATGGATTCATCACTTTTATATTTGATGCATTTATATATAGCATATAGGTATCAAACACAAGGTTCTATTTTTGCAATTATACTACCGTCGAGCAGAAACTCTTCCAAGAAGTTTACATTTAAATTTGAAAGCCAAGAATAAGTTTATATCTTTCTTCAATTACAAACTATAGCCTGGAAAAACTTTATTTAATGCAAGATTGTATAGTTTCTGATAATAAAATTTAAAAACGTTCATATGAAAAAAAAAATAATATGAACATATCAGAAAATTTTAGATAGAGCACGAAAATGAAAAGACAAAATGTTTATTTTAGGTAAAAAACCGATCCACTAATTAATTTCATGATATCATGAAATGTTGCCATTGAAAGTTGAATAGATTCTACCTATACATTTATAAAAGTGTTCTCAAAACAGGTAAATGTAAAATATTGTATGTCGATCAATTTTTTTTAGTAAAACTTAGACACAATATACATACATATAAATAAAATTTCCACAAATTTCTTGCTTACCGAGGTGTACACATCTCTCGTAAATCCGTGTCAGAATCCTCGACTGTTCCCTAATCTGTCGTGTTCCTGCGACGCTCCCACTCTACCACCCAAGACAATCTCTCTTCTATTTTTCTCCCTCAGGCAATGTTTCTGAGGTCGCGAAATCGTATTACTTACTCGACGATAGAGCCGACTTACGTACTTCGTACTACTTTCTCCCTCTTATCCACGTTCCTATAATTCTTACAGAATTTCGAGAGCACACTACGTATATTACACGATAATTTGTACCAGAGCTTTTTCTGCCATTCTCCTTCATTTTTCTCCCAGTCGACTGCCTCGTAATTTTCCCATGCTCGCCTTTTCCGATATTGCAGTGGGGTCAAATAATTTTCACATGAACTTCTTACTTTTTCTATCCGTTTCCCTTTTACCAAATTTCTCTGCGATGAAATTCATCAGAAAAACAACGACATTAAAACTGTATATAAACAAGCTGGATAAAGTTTTCTGATAAATAAGACCAAATTAGGTTTCTCTCTCTCTTTATTTCTATATATCTAATATACATTTATCTCTTTGCGTTTTTCAGGAAGGTATAATGAATAATGAGTCTAGAATTTGTGAGGATACAGGTAGATCGTGTGTTACAACTTGAAAATTATTCAAATTTTTAAGTTCCAGCTGGTTTATCTTTACTCAAAGTAATAAAAGATTTTTCTACGATCGAGTGACGAAAAATGTTAGAAAATAGTGGCGAGAAGGAAAGGAGAAATGGGATTGCCACGTGAAAATCGCCCTCAGGGAAGAGAAACATGCCCAAGTAGGGCGTGATACGATCAATCATTCTCGACAGTTAAGAAAGAGGCCTCGATCGAGAAAACTCTCAAACAAGTGTTATCGTAGCTCCTTTTACAAAGATCCTACTCGAACAAGAGCCTTTTCCTACAGCATACACTTTCTTGAAAAATCCCTTATACTTTTAGAATTATATTTCATTCAATATTATGTTTTAGACTTGTTGGTGAATAAGATCCATTAACTTTGCAAAGTAATAACGTTTATGTATAGAAATAAATGTAAGTATAGAAGAATACGTTATACACGAAAAATTCAAAAATCCAAGTAAAAAAACTCACAGTGTTTTTATTAAAACTAAAAGTGACATGATGTAGAATTTTCAATGATTTTCCAGAGAGAGAGAATGAAGCTCTCTAATCATTGAACTTTGAATTTTGTTAAGAAACGCAGGTCACGGTGAAGGGTGATTATTTTAAACGATTTATTGTTCACACATATTTTTTTATTCAAATTAGTTACAACTATAATGGGACTTATTCCCAAGATGTTAATTAATTAATAAAAAAGGACTCGTTCCTTTCAAATTTTTATATGATTTCGGAATGACTTATTCTTCGTTCTTTCTTGTTGAGAGTACTTTGAACCTTTGACTGAAAATTTTCGGACGGCAACGACGAAGACTCGAAAATTCTCACACTGGAAGGGATGGATTAAATAAAATTTCTAATTGGAGGATTCGTTCGAGGGTAGGCGTATCTCAAAATGAAAACGGTTGAATAGTAAAAGGATGCTCAGCAAAAAAATGGGAAAATATGTATTTTTTTTCTATAAAAGGACACCATCAGATGAGCCATAAAAATAAAAATTATTTGGTCGTACTGAATGCTGGGAAAATAAGACTGGGAATTCCCAAATACTTTGCAGCTGAAACACGTACTTTCCAATGCGAAAATGAGTACAAAAAAATAGTCGTTTTCGGGTATTTCCTAATTATGATGTCTTTCCTCATCGTCGTCGCTTTTCTATCCGGGTCTATTGCTCTCGCTGTTCCCCCGTTTATGACGCTCGAACAGAATCGAATTTTTCTGTCCGATGCCATTCGGAGTAAACGCATAAAATCATAAAGTAAATAATGGAGATAAAAAAGAATATTGAAATTTCATCGCGTTCGCGATACATGGAATGACGTATAGAATACGAAATTAAAAAAAAATGAATTTCTTTGTTTTATGGAAAAGAACATTTTGTCATATTCAAACTTTTATACGCTTGAATTATAAAACATTGTCGCTCGTATTTCTATCGACGCAACCAATACAAGAATTGAGATAAGAGTAAGAGAGAGAGAGCACCGGAAGGAAGACCTGGATATTTCGGTAGCAGAAGACGAAGGAGTAAAAAAAAGGAAGAAGGGCCTGAAAAAGAACACGAAGGAAACGTCCAGACGAATTACATTTTCTATCGCCTCTTCTATTAACTCGAAGCTCGTAAAGATTCTTCCTGTCACGAGAGCTTACTTCCATTCTGTGTATTTCTACGTGCCGTCTTATCGAGTTATACTCATGCCTCTTTCGACGTTTTAATCTACCTTGACTAACTACTGTGGAACCAATAGGCGAAAGACTTGTGAAACGACCATTCTTGAGACAATGATAAATTAAACTCTCTGAGCTATTGTGTCATCTGGAATAGATATTTTTCAACCAGAAAAAAAATATCTTCAATTAATATAGGTACATAATGGTAAAAAATTTTATTAATATTTTTTTAATAGATTCATAATGAACATTTTTCAATGGGTGATGCTCATTTCGTCAATGAGGCAATAAAGATTATCTATTGAAAAATTTTCATTTCTCAGAAAAGTATCGAGCTCTGCTCATCACTGATAGGAAGAAAATGTGTAATTTTTCAATTTATTTTTCTTAATACTGTTAATAAAAAATTTATATATCGTTTTATATATAGTTTTAGTATATAGTTTAATACGAAATATTATATATTTATTCAAATTCAGACTTAGGAATTGGTGTTAAACTCTACCAATTTTAGCGTACTGTGAATATATATATAATACTATGTATCGAAAACGCACTGGCCCCGTGTTAGCCCGTGCAATAGGAGCATTCGTCGATTTAATCGAACAAACTGTCCTTGGACTTTAGTCCTGGGCAGGCGAAAAGCGGACTTTTACCCGCGAGACGGAAGAGCCACTGTCGCTTCGGTGCAGCCTCTATTACTTGGAAGAACTACCAGACTGGAGCACCGAGTGCTTCCGGGCATTATTACGCCGCTCTGAGCATAGAAAGCGAGCGTGGCGAGCCAGAATTCAAGAGATTCTCTCGAGAAGATTCCACGATGTGCAAGCTAGGCTATACATATTTTTGGCAGTGTTCCCAAAAAATTTATATCGTTCATCCTCTACCACATTTTTCATGATAGATTACCAATTCCATGATCCATGGGTTTTCGTCATTTTCATCACATTATTGAATATTACCGGAAAAGCTGCTTTAAAAAGTTCAAATGAGGAAATTAAATATTAATAAGAAACTCTCAGTACAGAGTCTCAGGGCAAGTACTTGTCGTACTACTCAGAGAGCATCCTTATTTTCCAGGCAACACTTATTCTACCCTGCATTTTTCTTATGGATACGCGTGCTTACATCTAATACACTTCGACAATTTTCTCACATACCTCCATAATTTTTCAGACTATATACGCGCATTATATATATACAATTTATATTATATTTTAATTAATTAAAATTCTGTGCACGGAACTTTTTGAAATTACTGTTGATAATAATTTTGAAATTCAGATTTTCGAAATTCAAAATGGGAGCTAACTTTATAAAGTCAACTTCTCCTCCTTCCCCCCGCCCCCCAACCGCTACTCCTCAGGCAAAACAATATGCTATTGCTTGTTTTTGAAAACAAGTAGAAAATGTTCGACTGGGAAAAATATAGCAAAAACTTTCTACTGATTATGTGGACACTAAATAATGTCGTTTTTGAGTATAGAAAATATACGGACGCATTTCCGCAGTGCTTTTGAGTGTGACAGTGATGAAAGTTGAAAAATATAAAATTTCAAGAGAAGGAAGAATGACGGTGTGATTTCCTCGTTCACTCGGTTGTTCACTCACATTTTTTTATTCTGATTCTCAACACATTTCACATCGTTCGAAATAAATTGCAGCCTTTGCATTACCTTTGTGTATATTTTATATAATTTTATATACGCGTGTACATCATAGAGGTGGAAAAGGAAACGAACACGGAGAGGCCATCGGAGAAAAGTAAAGAGGGCGCGCGCCAAATAAAGGGTAGGGGTAATAATCGCGGAGAAATTCAAAGCAGGAATCCGCTTGCGAAGAGCCACTCTTGACGAAGAGCGGCAAGGAGAAGAGCTCAGCGGTGTAGCGAAGCATGAGAGAAACGCCCGAGGTGCGAGTCTTGTTGAATTTGCGGTAGAGGAAAATAGGGTAGCAAAAATGGGCTGCGCAATAAATTTCATTCGCAAGTTTCTCTCCGTTCGCGTATTCTTTTTTTCTTTTCCTCAACCTCTTTTTTTTCTCTTGAATAAAAAAAAAGTGCAAAGAAAAGTTTGTCGTTCATCAAACCAAATTTAAATACGATATTTATTTATTTTTCGTGTTTAAATCAATTTTTGTCTCGTTTTATCATACACATCACATCACACGAGAAAATATTCGTGTTGTTGAGACAAAAAAGTATCTTAAAAAGAAAATAATAGCAAGCTGTAAACAAGAATTTAACAAATCGTAAAAACTTTTTCAATCTCGTTCAGCGATTCTCAATTATTCTTTAATTTTGTTGAAAAGAGAATTCGGGATATTTGACAATATTACGAACTGTGAAGCATCGTAACATTCGCATGCGTATAAATTCTATTTGGAGAAGAAATCCTCTTTTGTACCTAAGTGGAGAATTAATTAATAGCAATTTTCCAGGTCCCCAATAAATTCGTATCACTTGTTAAGGGGAAGACCGTACTTGAGATTAGCATTAATACCGTACTAAGTAGCTATCTCAGCGGTGAATACTAACGTAGAATGAGAGAACACGATGTCACAATGTTTTCCAAGTCTCGGGAAGAAGTATGGATAATAGCAATTTTGGATTTAACGTAACAGAAGTACAATTCGTGCCTTATCTTTCCTAGAATCAAAAAGGACGCACGTATAGGGTCTCGATGTGATTTTAGAAAGAGAGAGAGAGAGAGAGAGAGAGAGGGTGAAATAGAACCTGCTTCTTATCAGTGTCAGTGGCTCGACAGACGAGCCTAAAAGTCCACAGGGATCGTTACCGATGTAACGACTGTTCGAAAGGACCTCCTGGAACGTTCTTTCGTTTCGTTGAAAACGATGAGGCGGCGGGACGAAGGTAATTTAACGTTTACCCTTAATTGAAGGCAGCAACTAGAACTACTGTGCCTCCTCGAAAAGGCCTGACTCGCCGTTACCGCGCAGACTATCTTCCAAATTTAACGGAGGATACACGATGAAGCGAGAACAAACGAGAGACTCGACCGTCGGTGAACGCGCATTAGACAAAGACGATGCGAATCTGGATATCACGAACGTATGTATTCGTACGTGTGCGAACGATTTCCGCCACGTCGGCTTGTACGTGCTTCCTTCCCCTTTCACGTTTATCCCATTTCACTGGATAATCGAAACTCTCGTTTACGCCAGAAAAATGGCAACATTACGCCTCATCTTTGTCTTCGACTTATTCGTTTCGTTCGCTAAAAGCGCTCACGAAAATCCAGGCACCACCTTTCTGATGAAAGGTTAAACGTATTTCGTAAATTATTTGAGACAATCTTAGTGCTCGTTTCATTGAAAAATCCAAAAATACTTTTATCTTTCTTCAGCCATAAATGTTAGACTTCAGCACTATTTTCTTATTACGTATTCGAAGAGACGAATAAAAATAACGTTAGTCCCCAAGCTGAGTTTTTTAATAACGCTTTTTTTATAATTGTACGTGTAAAGAGGAGCAAAACTTTGTTACAGGGTGGTCGTAGTTTAATTAATGAAATGTATTTGATTACGTTAATACTCGTTAATTTGTTATTCATTAAGATAATGATTGTTTGTTTACTGTTGGACGAACATTAGAGATTATTACCTTCGAAGCATTATTGTACCCGGTGGGAAGAGTATAAATAGGATAGGATCATGCAAAGAATGGAGCAGAATATAATATCGATATAGTAACCGAACCATTTGTCACGAACGGTAAAAAGGGTGCGAGAATGGAACACACAAGAATGATATACACCCTCGTAAACATAAAAAATGTCTCATCAATTCGATAAGGATCCTTCAATATTATTCTCACATGCTGAACAAAATACAGATTTAGAACCTTATATTAAACCTCTGCACCTTATAAAATGTATTGTACATTATAACATATATAATATGTGATTAGAAGATATATATAAAAATATTAAAAATGATTAAACGTATCAGAAATGTGCAATAAAATGTATTTATTCATAATGTTTCCAAGTTCAATGATATAATTTATCCAATAAACAAAAAATAATTTTAACTGTCAGGAGAATATCGCGAAGGGCTTTTGAGTCTCGTATATCTGCATTGATTGCAGAATCGTACAGATCACTTCAACTTCAAAAGCTTCTACGTTAATGGAAAAAAAATTGATAGACAATTTCAATAATTCCACGAGTACCAATGCATGTATACTCGAAATTTACGAGTTGACATACACGAATACAAAAACTCTAAAGCCATTGGTAATTAAAACTATGCATCGAGTGGGTCGAATACAATCAACAGATAGAGTTCATTATCATTGAAGAATTTTATTTCATTAAATCTGCGCTGGAAAAAATAATTTATTTGACGTGTGGAAAAATTGAAAAATTTTCATCTGAAAATCATTGAATCTCCTACATGTAATTATCTATCAGATAAAATAGAATCGATGTCTATATAGAGAAATTTTAACGAGATTCTATCGCATTTGTGAATATTGGGTGAGTTGTTGTCAAGCTCAATGATGAGAGAATGCGTTTACATTTATGTTATATATGTTTCATTCTGTCATATCATTGGGAATGCTTTGACGTGGTCTCATTTCATAATCAAGCAGGCTGCGGGCGATTTGTGACTGGAATGGACATGAGACAGAATTGCCACTATTCGCTCATCTTTTTCTCCCTCACTCAACACTCAAACGCATAATATATTACAAATGCATAACAAATCAGCACAGGCATCAAAGTGAATTCTTGGAGCGTCGAAATGATCATTTCACCCTTGCTAACATTTTTAATAAAAGTAAAACTTGATTTAAACTTAATAGTATAAAATGAAACAGCAGTCACTTCCCCTTTGGTTTTCAAACTGAAAGCTCTTGTAAGGATAAATTGCTGATACAATCTCTTTTGAAAGAGTTAACTTTGCTAAAAAATAAATATGAACCTAAAGCTTTATATTTATGTTAATAACTTCTAATTTTCTATCGCATTATTACATTTATTTATTACATTTTCAATATCATTTTATTATTTTGAATAACATTCGATAGTTTTCAGCAATAATATTCACAATAATTTTGGTATATATAGCAACTATTATCATTGACTGTACAGGTATATCAAAAGCATAAAAATATTATCACGAAACTAGTTTTTTAAGTGAAATGTTTGAATACCAAGAATATATAAGACGATAAGTGTACAATTTCTAACCATCAGACAATATTTTAAGATCACACATCGGGTACTACAAAAATATTAAGATCCAGAAAATCTTATAATTGTACTAGAAGAACAACTTAATTTCAGAGAAGGTAATAAAAAATAGGATAGTTTTTTTTCCAAGAATTACTTGTCATTATGTGACTGTAATTTTTGTAATGAAAAGCGTATATATAACTTAGTATTTTTATAGTATATACCCTTAATTTTTCCAAATAAATATCAAGACGTTCGAGAAAATTTTACAAAGAATTGTAGAATAAGAAGTATATACCAGAATGTGTATTTATGAGCAGTACGTTAACTCTACTCTTCACTTCTCTATACTCAAGACCATATTTTAAGCTAAATTTGGCTTTTTAAAACTGCAGAAGAGATTTTTTGAGTAAATTTATTCCAAAATAGTCCATTTTTTTAATATAGCAGCCACATTCAAGACGAAATACGAAAAAATAATGTTAAGAGTAGAGAAGTAAAGAGTAGAGTTAACTCACTGCCGCATTGATGAGGAAATACAGCACATGTAGTGAAAGAAAGGTGATGCATAATAATGGAATATCGAAGGCTTAAAGAAAGTAACGACATATCGTGTAAGAGCTTCAATTCTCGCTAGTTCGGTGTACAAACTTCATCTTATAACGCAGGTTTCGATGAGAATATGAGGCGAGGAAAACTATTGGTCGCATTCGTCGACCTCCACTTTTCCGTTCTCTTCTTCCCAGCCCCTCTCATCTTTCTCTTCATCTTCCTCTTTGCTCATACCTTCTTACGTCCCCTTCGATATCTCGTTTGCTACAGAGCTCGGCAACTCGTAAAGAAAGTTAGAGACTCCCGTAGCTATGTGTGAATAAACAGATACGTGTATCTCAAGAGTTTCCCGTTGTCGAAAACTCTCCGGCCCTTCGTGACTCAACTCCTGTAATCCGGTTGCCATATTGTGTATAGGAGAAAACAAGAAAGTTAAGGAAAGACGTCGAGATTTGTCGCATGTTCTGTCAACGAGCTGTGAAACACAATTTTACTACCGTATTTACAAAATAATGGAATTAATCATCTTATACCTACATACGCGCTGGTTCATCCACCACACACTTTGATTAAGCGAAACACGAATATGAAATTATTTAAAATGAAAAAAAAAACAGGTAAAATAATATAACGAAAAGCATTTTATCAGAGATTATTCTTTTAATTAACATTATTAAACATTAAGATAATGATTAAGCTAACGGTTGGGTCTAATAGTTGTAAAAAATCAAAATGCGACTTACAATGGTTGCACATTCTCAAATAAATTTTCAATTACTTCAAGAATTCTTTTCGTATTGTTGGTACAATGGCAAACTAATCATAGAATGCCGAGAGTTTGTTTTTCAAAGTAATTATTCACGTTCAATGCGTTTTGAAAAATTACTTAAACTTGTATTCAAAAGGCTTTTCCGGAAAGTACGTGATGGCTATGACAACTTTTACGAATATCCGCCGCGAGCTGACATTATTTCACTTTTCCCCAGAGAGATTTATGTATCAGTGCACGTATTTTCCTTTTCCAAAGTCTATCATATATGTGTCTGTACATTTCTGAGTATAGATATATATACATATATTATACACTGAGAAAAAAAGAGAGAGAGAGAGAAAGAGAGTACGAGAACAGCGCTCGAGATCAAGTCAGATCCGGAGGCTCTCAAGAGGAAAATGGCTTTTCCGCGTAGCTGATGTTGCCATCTCTCCCGTATGGGAAGCGAATCCCTCTGGATATATTCACCCGTAGGTTCCGGGCTAACTGTACCCGGATGTGTGTTGACCTCGGTCTCGCGCTCGCGACACACACGCGCGCCTGCAAATATAGATACAAAAAGAACGCACTGCGTCAAGGATTTTTTTCCGTTTGCTATATATTTTTGTCTTTTTTTTCCATCCCTTCCCCCGTTTTTGCAGTTGGTATTCCGATGCTGTTAATACTGCAGGAAAGAAGATACGGTCGAGTCCATTATTTGAAAATTAGCGGCGTACAATTGCAAAAGCTCGCCGGGAAATTAATCCTGGGTGCGAATTTATGCATGCGCTTCGCACCACGGTTATTTATAAAGCAGCTTCGATGAGAGTTAATAAAGCTCGCTTCCTGTTTTCTCTGCACGTGGAATATCACCTGAATGAACACGCGAGCGTTAGCGAGGTGTGCGAGCAATCGTTAAGCGATGGAGACACCGAGCGTGTTTTGCAAATTTACTTCGTCCCTCTGTTATTCATGATCGCGAAAATGAAACGAAAATGCAATTTCTCGCTCACCCTCTTTTTTTTCTCCTCTAACTCATGGATGGGAAAATATGCAAGCAAATGAGCATCATTTTCAGAAAATATACACGTATCATGTTGAAATAGTTTAATTGAAAAAGCAATTTATATTCTTTCAGCACGCGTTTCCTATCACAAAAACTGAATGAGAAATACAAAATTAAATGCGTACTTGGATAGCTATACTTCGTCCCTCAAGGTTGTTACTTTTTTTTATAGTCATTATTCGCAAGAGGAGTTGAAAAATTAGCGGTATCGAAATGTCTTCCCAAGAGAAACAATTAAGTGGATGAATCCCTGTGGTTATATATTCATTAAGTTTGTATATATACAGGTATACGCAAACGAATTTTCTCATGCGCAAGCCTCCGTCGCTTCGAGGTATCTTGGGACGGGAAAGAATGGAAACTCGGATAATGACAGAACGGGAGAAAATTGTCTTTCGCATTGCTTCCGTTCTCCGTGTACACGAGCAAAATTGTTAGAGTTAAAAAGCAAAAAGCAACGAAACGAGATACGGAAGATTGTCTGTATATATAAGTCTTTTATATCAAAAGATAATAAAGGTTTGGCATCGAAGACGCCTTCAAGGCCGTTTTTTTACTCACAATGATTTATCAAGCTTTTAACTGATGTTTGCTCGTTCGTATCAACGATGATTGTTCAAAGAGCTGTCAAGTCAGGAATACTGCAGAGTCAGATAGTGGTTCGAATACAGCTGAAAAAATCGAAAGAAACAATAACGGAGCTGCGGGAATCGGGTCAAGAAACTCGAGAAAATCAATGGCAGTCGAACAAACATTTTTCGTTCAACGGACGAACGATCTCACGAAACACATAAGTATAGAGCCAAAATGTCAAGCGTCAAAGAGACTTCACATTCTCATAATCTCTTATAGTGCTTTTTTATCCGAGACGCTTTGAAGATTTGTTTGATTAAAGTGGAAGTCGTTCTAGCGATAAATCTGTCATCACCCTGTGAGATCTACATACAAAGAGGACGACTCTGCAACGAGCGACAAGATTTTATATTTTCTTATAATCTCGGACCTCTTTTTATAAAGAAAAATTTCTACTTCTTAATTTGTAAAAAAAGAAAAACAAAACTCTTTTGTGCTGAGGGATCTTTCACCAAGCGATGAGCAGAATTTTACACATACTTTTCCATTGTTGCAAAAAGCTTTCGATGAAAAGATCAAAGAGATTCGATGTCATCATCAGGATTTGAATGAGTCCAGCGCAATTTCATCGAGTCTACAAGTCTTCCGAACGAAAAAACTCTTACCTGAAATGTTTTTTCCTCTTTATTTTTAGACTTGTGTGAGAATAAGTATTCGATTCGACAGAGACCGAAGGGGAAATTGTAGTTCGCTTGTCACGTGATTGAAAGTCTCATGACTTTTATCCCGACCAACATGTTTCACACGTATATATACAAAGATTGAGAGACTGAGTAAAGATTTTTGCCTCGCTCGTTCAAATCATTTTCATCTTCCTTATACCAATGTTTTCAGCTGCCGTTGAAATTATACTTGGAAAAGAGAGCATCAAAAATCAAGAAAACCAAAATACGACCTCGGACACAGACACACGTTCCGTCTATACTGAAGAATTCCAAGTTCTTTCTCCTGACATTTTTGGAATATTAAAATTTGTACAGCTATACGTATGTGTTCATGAAACATTTACTGAAAAATTGTGACAGTTAAATACTGAAGAAATATATAAATACTGAAGAAAAAATAGCGAGTTCAAAATTGTGGGATTTAATTGGAGAAATTAGTTATCATATGGAATATAATGTTTAAAAATTCTACTGTAGCGTGTGAAGCAAATTACAAAATTTCTTTACGTTCAATTTTACGCGTATTTACATTATACGGATACTAAATCTGGTAATATTTGCACACGTGAAAATTAGCAGCGACACTTGATCAGAGTGAATACCGATTACGTAGACAACCGTAAGAAATTAGTGATGTACATGTATACGCTTCGGATCACCCCATTTGGCAACGCTGTGCGAAATACCAATGAAAAAAACATGAAACGTCACAGCTCTGATGTAAATGTAAATGTGAATTTCCAATACATATTGAGATGGAATGGCGAACATGCGTGATAACAACGATCGCAGTGACGGTTTGAGGCAAGCTCATGCATTTACCGCTGTAGCAACCAGACAACTGTCACGAATTCTCTCATTCACGCTCGATATAACTTTTATTTGCAGATCTTTTGATAAAAGATAAATCGACTAAAATTTTATATCGAATCACTTGTTTCTTACATCATTCATTTATATATTTGTATAAATTATATCTATACATATTTTTTCAACTTTAGGTTTTAAAAATGTGATGTATATCAACTGGATGTGTTTATCAATAAATAAGGTGACACAAAAAACGATTAAGTGATAAATAAGATATAACAAGTGGGTAAAAATATTCTGTGGAAACTGCAGAGTAACGTCTACAGAGACGTGTCAAGAGAGAATGACGTGGAGCGAAGAAAAGAAGAGAGAACACTCGAGAAAAGTCGAGAAGGCTGGTCAATGTTATTATTGGGGTCATATCAAATATGATATTTTGACGAAAAGATGTGAAAATAAAACTTGCACGTTCGCAAAATGACACTTGCCAGTCTGCTTTTGCTCCGGGCGTACACACATGACTTTTTGAAGAAGTTTTTATTGTCGTCCTGACCTTCGAATTATGTACACATCGATGCCAATTATTACACTTTTTTGAGGAGTACGTTGCAGAGCAGTGTAAAACAAAGCATGAAAAGTGGACTCTCTCGACTCTCGTATCACTGTTAATTTATAATACGTTGGAATATAGACAACAGAGAGTTTATTTGAGTCTCTTTACTACGGTGACACAATGCTTACAAAAGATCGATAGCATTGATACGAGAGCCTCGTTCACTTTGAAAAAAGTAACAAAATTCTAAGCACCACTATATTGCTACCAAATTTTTTTGAGAAAAAAACTTCAACGGTATTCCGTTTCAGAGACAAGACAAATAAATCCTCTTTTTTATAGGGAACGAGAGTATCATAACTTGAGATACGAGTCGAGCAATCATTATCGAAGGATCGACCGTAGAAACAGAGGTATGATGAATTTATACGAGATCATTGCATTGCAGAGTTGTTGGCTTACATTTCGCTTCGTATATATTCGTTGCACGAAGCGACACCTGGTGAAACGGCGGGGAGGGATATCACCACAGCCAGGACCTCGTTAATAATCGTGCCAATTACCGGTGTAACCGTTAGAGAGGGAGAAACCGAAGGGAGAGCAAGGGACGCGGGTGTTTCACCATCAGGATTTAAGAGGGGTCAAGGAAGGCCTGCGAGCGGTCAGTTCGTATTCTCCGAAGCGACAAACCTGATTCCTCGCCCCTTACCCCTACGAATACGGTGGAAGCCTCGATTGGCCGCAATGCAGGTAATTTTCAGTTAATTAGAGGTAGGGGGTTAAGTATGGTGACCGTTGGAACGAGGTTTCCTCTGCCTGGTTATCTATAGACGGACCCTTGTAACCGCCGTTTGTTCCATCACTATACCTATTCTCTCTCTCTCTATCTCTATCTCGCCCTTTCTCGAACTCAGCCTCGAACAGGTATGACTCACTCGCTACAATACGGTAAATTTACGTTTACCTAACTGCTCCATAACTACTAAGCTGGGATTGTTGTTCCTGCAACGTTACCGCTTTCTAACCGCTGTTTAGTTTAAGCACATTCGCTTTGCAAGCTCTTGGTCATTTTGCGTTTATACGAGAAGCCAACGAGCCAAGCCTTTATAGTACTAAATGCCGATTCCCGGATTCGCTGGATTTCTGAATACACGCAAGGAGATTGTGTTGCATGAGTGTAAACCGTTCAAGCATGCACAGGAAAAGCCGCGTATACAGTACGTACACACGTGCAAGTTAGATAACTCGGTGAGCGAACTCGAGTCTTCTCTTTTTGCCATTCCTCATCGCTAATCGGAAATACAGTGCTCACCGTTAACGAAATAACTTAATTGAGACACCAAAAAATAATATGAAGCGTATATATACATATATGTACGTATGTGGAATAGGGATTAGACTCTGATGCACGAGGTGCTTTAGACTCGATCCTCGAGCGATTTTTCCTCAAGCTCTCAACGCTATCCAGAACGATTCGGGGCTGTGCCTTTTTGGACGCTGTTTCTGCCTTAATTCATTACCACTCTCTGGAAAGCAACGTCCCCCAATGGGCGATGATACATATAGATGTCTCTGCGGCAATGGCGCACACTTCCATCAACTTTCAGTTCCTCTCTCGGTCGTTGTATGCGCCCGTGCACAGTCTCCATATATACGTTTTCCTACCCGCGAAATTCATTACCCATACTACCCGGCTCGCTCATCCCCAGCTGCGCTCGGAGCGCGCGACCCGGTCCCGGCTATTTGCACGAGAAATTTACGTCGAGTGCACCCAGCCCGACCTCCCCCGAGCCCCTCGTCGTCCGGCGCACTCGCTCGCTCATTGCTCTTCGTTCGTGTTGTTCTGCCGCAGGAAAAATTGTTCAACGTTGCTCGGAGCGAACGAGACAGCCGGATGAAATAAAATGAAAAAGAAGCAGAGAAAAAGAGGAGCCAGAGTGCGCCAGTAGTTACGCCAGTCCAAGTCCGCCAACGCAGAGTTCTCTCGCATACGACAAGAGAGCTTTAATTGAATTTCTATCTGCCTCTCGCTTTTCTCACAAATACGTTTACAATATAAACCTGGAAAGTTCAAAATCATTGTCATTTCTTTTTATCGTTTACTGAAAATTGATTCAAATCCAGCCTCATTCAAAAATTTATACAGACTTTAAAAAAAACGTCTTATATCTATTTATAAACTAAACTCATGCAAATTTCTCAATATCTTCGTTCAACGTACACTTGGTCAAAAATGATCTTTAAAAATGTACATATGTACATTTAAACGGTATTTCAAAGAAGTAATTTAAAAAAATTCCATAACACTTAACAAGTATTGTTTTTATCCAAGATAAAAAGCTATATTGGTTAATCAATGAGTGATAAAATTGAAAGAAAATCCCGAAAACTTATATGAAAGTTTCTGTATGAGCATAGATCATCAACGTTACACTTATGTACATATATATATATGCAGGCAACTGGTGTCATTGAACAAGGGGGAGCGACACGGGTGGAGAAGGAATGCGAGCTCTGTCTTTGGAATGTATATCGATGCGGGATCAACGAGCGCGTCCTAAACAAATGTGATCTTCGTCTCCCTCGTCGGTCTCCTTTTTCACGCAAGTATATATATACATAGATATATATATATATACTGATCGGGTGTGCTACATTACCATTTCGAACAATTATGTGGCATCCAATTATCGAAGTATCGACAGAATAACGGTATATATTCCTTGGCTCATGACGGCAAGTGGGAAACGGAGTAAGAGAGCCGCGAGAGGAATCGAGAGAAAGGGATGAACGGGTTGCAGGATTATCGAGGGACTCGTTATTCTCTCCCCGTTTCGGGAAACGCGTTCCGCATATCCCCTCGACGTGCTCAGCGTTCTTCGCCTTCGAGCTGCTCACCGATACGCGCATATCGCGTGCAATATGTGTAGCCGACCATTTATCGACGATATATGAGTAACGGGCTTCGGGCTTATTCGACGTTCTATGTACAACCATTAATCTTTTCCTCCTCGTCGCTTCTTCGCATTCCCTCGACTATAACCGCGTTTTCGATATGCGTGTGTGCGTTGATGCGTACGTATAGACGCGAATGCTCCCTCGTTATCGAGCCACCCTCGTCATTACAGACTCTTTCGGTTTAATCTCAAAAATCGCGGCACGAAAGATTTTGCGCTGCTACAACAATCATTCCGAGAATCCATTCACACGATGAAAATAATAAGCTGTTTTTCTACTTCTTTTTCTTTTTTTTTACTCTTCTCGCAAACGACAGCCTCGAAGCGGCAGCTATGCTATTAAAAAATAGTTGGGGTGCAGGTTAAGTATATAGAATGTGTATGAAGAAAAATGTCAAACGCGGAAGAGTTGACAAACCACGAGGAAACACGAAAAGTTGAAGTTTGTCCAAGGCCACTTTGACATCGTCGCGACAGTGGTGCTCGTCTTGACCGAGCTCCGTCTCTTCTTCTCATTTACCAAGAAAGTTCGTGGAGGTAAAGAAGCAGAGCCTTATCGAAATTTGCATGGAAAAGCTTTCGGGTGCGACAGGAGGATAGCAAGCGAGTCCGAACGAATGCAAATTCTTCACCCAGGTACACATCTTACCTACAGCCTCGATCAGACTTCGAGGGATGAGGTTAACTTTGCAGGGGAGAATTTGCTTACGTAAATACCAACAGTAAGTCCGTGCGACGAATATTACCGAGCGTCTCCTCGTAAATACACACGTACACCGGCGCCTCGGCCGGGATCCTTTCCGCTTCGACCCACACACACGCGCCCCGCCAGTCGAAACTTTACAGAAAAGGGAGCAATACACGGAGCAGGAATAAACTTATTCTTTAACCGATTTTTACGGACATCAAGAGTAGACTCGAAAAAGTCAAGAAGCTCAAACTCTGAGAGTTTCGAGAGTGGAATAATTATTATTTCAACAGTTAACCCACGTTAAACAAGAAAGTTGAAAAAAATTTGTTTGCTGAATTAATCCACGCGAAAAGTGAAACTTTTCGTGAATACTTTACTTCATATATATAAATATATATATATTTAAATTCTTACTGTATTATAGTTTGACAGATTATATTATCAGTTTTTTTACTTTATTTGCATATCGCAAAATTATTGTAATGAAAAAAATAATATAGAAATATTCGTTTAAATTTTTTTCAATTTTTCGTTTGATATGGCGCATAGAAGAAAAAAAAATGAAGACCCCTATTTCGAAAAACGAAAAGGTCGAACGAAACTTTTCGTTCTGCCCCGTCACTTTCCATCCTTTTTACTTCACCCGGTTAGCGTGTCAAGTGGCTGTAAGCGTCGGACTCGTGGCACCCAGCGTTTCTCATATCTAAAATTGTTCGATCAAAGCCAGCACCGAGACGAGATTTCCTGCTCGCATGAATCTCGCTGAGAGCCGGGGGAGTGTTCTGCACGCTTCTCAACGCAGCGAATAAATTTCCTGTCGTCTGTATCAAGATTGCGTTTTTAAGGGCGTGTATTTCTCGTTTGTGTATATTTTCAGCTGTACATACACGTGTAAGAAAATTCCAACGATTGCGACGCCAAGTGAATTACAAGAGCGAGAAGAACGTTTTCGCTCTCTGGGGCGATACTCTGTGCTATCCTCTTCGCCGGCGTTTTTTCGTTTTTATTCTGTACAAAGGTCGCGCGCCGGAGAAACAAAACTTTCAGAGGCCGAACCCCGGCATTATTCCAGGAGCTTGCACAGATTATGCAACGCGATGTGAAAACGCGAGTCCTCCAACTTTGCGCGTACATGCGAGACTCTCCTATCGAGGCTTTGACCTCGCAACTGCACCGAAACGTCGCTAACTCGAACGCTTGCAGCCCTCTCGTGTTCTCTCGCGGGGTTTACGTGTTTTTGCACCGAGTCCGACTACATTACACGCTGGTGCCACCCTCGAAGCCAGAGACGAGAAAGAGAGAGAGAGAGAGAGGGAGGGAGGGAGGGAGGGAGAGCTTGCCAGCGATCGTGTACACTGTGTGTATTCTTGCCAACGCTATGCTTGTCCTGCAGCAAAACAGCTCGAATTTCTCCGGGGTTATGTGCCATACATTAGTCCAGCCGTCGTCTACGTGCGGCCTTCTGACTCCAGCCTTGATTGTTTTTGAATTAAAAGCCCGGCAAAACCTTCACGAGAAACTTCACCGGTCAACTTATCGCCGGGGACACTAGGAAGTTTCCAAGTTGCACTATACGACGACGTCAAATTGTTCCAACGGAGCATAGCTCTAAAAGTTTTATCAGTAAATTTCTTCGAGGGCAGCTGGTAAAAAACGAGCTTGTGCAAGTTCCATTAGAAACAGAAATTCTCGTGAATTATTTTGGGACTCGGTTGTCTCCCGTTAGGATTCTGGAGCACGAACTCGCGTTCCCATAATTTAGAAATGACGAAAGGAAGTAAAACGGGGGAAAATCAAAGAAACGCGAGTAATGGCCTTTTTTGACTAAAAAAAGAGAGAGAGAGAGAGGAAGAAGTTTTGAGGCGAGTGAAATAAGTCAATTGATGGATAAGACGAGTCGATCTTGTTGTAGAGCCTGGACTCGAGTATACTCGAGAGTTAACAGGAAAGAAAGATTACCGTGAACATCTCGAAGCCCTTACGTTTCTCTTTCAGCGGTCTTTTTGCGGTCAGAGGAGCCAGCAATCCATCCGACCATCGTAAGCGAAAGAGGAGCTTCCAGTCGGAGCCTCAGAGACGAATAAACGGTTGGTGGTTAATAGCGGTGGTTTGAAGCTTGCTACCCCTGACCAACAAGCCGTTCAAACTCGTTGGTCATGGCCTTCCTGAGCTCAGAATTCTCCAAGCAAAACCTGAGTTTAAATTCACAAGATCGAGAGCGCCTGAATTTCGCAATAACGCCTCCTTCGGAAATTTGAATTTCGACACATATATCTGTCGTTTATGCATCATTTAAAAAGTGGCCTATTTCTCATTTTACTTTAATTATTTATTAACTCAACTTTTAATTATTTATTTCGAATTATATATATTTTTCGACCAAAAAATCTATTACTATTGTCTTTTTAGCTGCAGGAAACTAAATTAGATTGTTGTTGTAGCACCTCGAAAAATGTACTGTTCGAGGGATTACCTAAAAAAACAAACTATTTTGCAAATATGACCATACGGATAGAGAAAGGAAGTGTAGAGAAAAAAATGAGGGAAGAATGAGAATATTCAGGCATAATTGTTCGAGTCTTCGATTTAATTTCTCATCGTTTTCGTATACGTTCATCTTGGCACGAGACCAATTTCGGAGCAAGCTTGGAACTGGTTCTGAATTCATCATGAATGACTTAACGACCAATGCTTTTCCGCCTCCATTTTGACTCATATAAATTGATATTGAAGCTACTCTTGCCACAATCTAATATTACCTTTACCCATGAAACTGGCTATATTTAATGAAATCCGATGTGGTGTATGCCACCAAAGTGCACACTCGCCTCGTTCGATTTGGCCAGAAACCAACGCGCAAACCTTTATAATTTACAAGCAATTATGAAGCTAATGAAACGTATCTAAATATTTTATCATGCAGAGGACTATTAGTAAACTGTTTAGTTTTTCAATATATTGACAATATATTCTTACGACAATAAACAATACAAATATTTATTAACTCTTAATGTACACGCACTTTCGACATTTTCCGTTGCGTATATACATAACTGGATCAATGTAACGATTTTGAATTATATCTACAATTCCGTTCCTATATAAACAATGGGGTTTTTTTCGTCTTTTTTATATTCTTCTTCTGCACATAATTTCATGCTATCTGACCAATAATTATTTACTGATTAATACCACTATATTAAAAAAAACAAATTTAAACTAATTTTATCAACAATATCGACTTATACGCTTTTTACTTACTCATATTTTATTATGAAAGTACGGGAAGAAAATAAAAAAAAAAGAAACTTGCTCGTCTTATATCTCGTGGACCTTTTATTAAAACTTTGTACGGGTATACTTTATAGGTCAGTTTGGCCTGATTAAAATATCCATATATTTTTTGCACCGATACAAATAGGCTTCTGAGCTCTGAAGATTTAAAGTTTTTACAAGAAGAAATCTAAAGTCTCCTCCCCTACTGTAAAACCAAGCCGCCTCTCTTTTCACGGTTTCGGAATGGCAGATGAAGAAAAATTTGTTGATTCGGGTCATATTGATCCAATATGTACACCGAAGGACGACTGTGATTAGCGCCAATTGATTTCATTTTCAAAATAGATACATATGGAACTGTTTGCAAGATTTACTCGCGAGTTTCAACAAGATAATGATCGCGTTAATTCATTCTCGCAGGTGAGGTTTTTTGCACGCTGCTGACACAAAAGAATGTTTGTCATTCGCTGGAAATCCGAGACCGTGAACGCGCTTCTCGCGATTCGTTCGTAACATGCGAGCGCGTAAATTCGCGAACGCGAACGAATCCGCGTAAACTTTATCGACAGTCAAAAATAGGCTTTATTATTATAACTCAGGATATATGCGAGGGAATTGAGAACGATAAAAACCCGATTGTCTGTTCTTCGTTGTTTTTTTTATACGTAGAAGAGAGAGAGAGAGAATGTATGCACACGCGATCGGATTGGATAGGAACGTGCTGGGCCAGCGAAACGTACGAACCGAATGTGCTCTCAATTGGGCTCTATACTGTATTCGCATGCTGTCGTAAGCATGAATATAACGGAAACGAGCCAGGTTACCGATCCCGATTGGCATCGTTTCGAAAAGCGTGGGCAATTCGTTAACGCCTCGGCAAAGGTCGCGATGCGATCGCGCAGCGCGCTCGTGGTGGCTGTGCAAGAGAAAACAGCGCCGAGAATAAATTGCGGTTTACACGCGCGGGCACGGACGAGAGAAAGAGAGAGATAGTCAGATATAGAGAAAGAGAGAAATTACGTGCCATCAGGGAAATCGTCGCTATCACGCGATCCGCGGCGCGGCGCGTGAAAGCTTCGCTGGAAATCGTTTTGCAGCCCCGCGTACACGGCCGACGCAAGAGGCCACTTTTTTATTGTTACGAAAATCTATACACATGCAATCACCTAAACCGTCGGTATTGCCGATCTCGAGGCTGATCGGCGAGCCATCGCCGGGTTTACAACGTTTCATCAGCGCTGTTGCGTCTTTCATATATAATTTTATAACACAAAAACAATATAAATTCAAGTCACGAATGTCGGAGGGACATATATAGACACGATTTTTCTCACGATTTTATCTCTCAAACCGCATCAGCAACGATAGAAACTAAAAAAGGTGTGAAGAATGTGCGGAAAGAGGGAAAAAAAATATTCCGCGATGATCGCGAAGATTGAAAAATCGTCGCGGAGAATTGGAAGCTCAAGATTTGTTAAGTGTACCAGCAGTCTGGGGATGTATTCATGAAAAACGCGTACACAATCTTCCGTTGAATGTATTATAGATGATGAAAGTTTACCCTTAATCTATCCCTTATCAATTATTTATAAGGAAATTTCAATATGGCGCAGCAGGGGAAAAGTCTCGGGATTTCGAATTACCATGCATGCATTGTAAAAGTCTCAGGTGCTCGTTCGGGATCTATCTCGTTCGTCGGGGAATCCGCTGCGAACCGAGGCGGGGGCGCTTTAAAGTGGATCTTTTTATACGTTCAGCGACGCCGTAGTTATTCTGACGAAATTATTCGAGGGCGATGTCATCCCTTATTATTCTTCATTCACAGAGAGAAGGAGAAGTAAAATCGATGTACGTAATGTAGAACTTTTATTAGCCAGCTTTAGCGTAGCGACCTCTGAAACTTAATGAGCTTTCTCACGAATAAGCTCGCTCACCGTTTTTCATTCCTCACCCTTTTTCCCTTTCCCCTCTTTATTCTTCATCTTATCGTCGGGCTCGACACGAAATTTAAATTCGCGATTCCCCAGATTCCATACAAAATAAAGAGACAAAAGGAGCGCGAAAGAATAAGGGATAAGGAGATACTTGATAAGTACTTTCGATGAAGGGAGGAACGAGCGAGGGAAATTCTCATCGATAAAACTGAACGAGCGAATTAAAAATCTCATTTTACCTCTCTCGCTGAAAAAAAAAAGTTCAATCCAATGCAAAATTTCGATCAACTGATCCATGCATACATTTTTTTAATCATCTTTGTGCCTATTGTATCTCGAGATGAAGATAATTACGTGTCAAAAATGGTGAAACCTTTGCTGTTCAACCGACTGACGTATACGTCGATCATGGCTCCACTATACGTCTTTCAACTTCGCACCAGTGTATACCAGCTTGAGCTAATTACGTCAACGTAATTAACTCATTAACTATCTGGCGGACAAGGGAGCTCCCAGGGTCGTAGCTAAGTCTCGCGTCTGAGGCTTTCTCCTCCTCTCCCCCCCCCCTCCCCTCCTTCTCCATCCCTCTATATCTCGATCTCTCTTGCTGTGGCTTCCGTCTCCGTTCTCTCTTGTATCCTACCGGTTAGGTTGAACTCGTACCATCGAGAACATCCTGAAAAAGTATAGACATACCCAATACCCTTATTTGACTGTGTATAGTGCGCAAAGTCCAATTCTACCTACGGTAAAGACAGCTCTGTAATTTACCAGTATTCGTCTCGGGTAACCAAGAGACTCTGCTCGAGCCAATCGAATTACACACGATTGAATAGTTGCCTCGCGTCCAATTAACCAATGGTGGCTCTCGCCTCGTGAGCTGCGAATGACGAGACAACCCTTGCTCTTACACGTGCAATATCCATTGACAGTTAATGAATTTGGAGGTTCATTAGGTTCAATTTCAATTTTCTGTCTCGGAATTTCTCATACTTGAAAATGGTTTCTTAACTCGAAAGTCCTCTCTTGGAAAACACAAAGAATCCTTTTTTTTCATGTATAAAGATGTTGTCTGTTTTATAATCTAAATTTTTTTATGACATTTTTTGAATAAGAAGTATATATGTTTGAAAATAAATGTTACTTATTTATTTTCCTCTCTTGAAAAACACAAAAATCCTTTTTTTCATGTATAAAGATGTTGTCTGTTTTATAATCTAAATTTTTTTATGACATTTTTTGAATAAGAAGTATATATGTTTGAAAATAAATTTTATTCTGAATTTTATATAATAATGTTATATAATATACTTTATATATACATAATAATTATTCCAAATTCGAATTTATTGTAACTCAAATTGGATTTTTGTGACTCAATGTTTTCTGTCGGTTTTTTGGTTGCTCAGATCTGTCTATATACGTAACCGAAGAAGTGCTCTTTCACCAAGCCGAATTACACATGGACTACGAGAGGGACGTGATAACTACCCCGGTAGTTATGCAAATGAGTCGGTGGAGTCTCCACGACAAGCCTCTCTCTTTCTCTTTCTTCTATAGTTGCCTTCACATTCCTTTTTTTCTCTCACAGATTCTCTCAGAGTTACAAGGAGACGAAATGGGTGGCACTCTCCCACGTGGTTAATGCACATCACGGAGCCAAGCAGTTCTTCGGAAAATGCTTGAAGAGGATTTTGTGAGCTGACAAAGCCCGTGCACGGATGCAGATGAAACCCGATGTTCTTTTTATAAACTTCAAAATACTCTCACGAAAGATATCAAATTTAAACTCCAATTGTTATGAACGTAAATAAAAAATTATTGAACAAAAGTATAAGATATGTCGAGAAGTTTGGAACCAAAATAGGCAACGAGTATTTAGCGTTTCTCAAATATATTTATTTCAATTATATATTAATGAAAATAGATGAAAAATTAATTTAAAAAAGGAATGAAACAACTTTGGGTTCATTGAAGAACATGAATGACAATTGGTTCGTTTTCTCGTAGACAGGATTTTATGCGCCTGTCAGAATCTCGCTAGTGTAGCAGAGGCTTAACTTTTCTCGGAAAAGTAAATTCTCGCGCAAGAGCCAGTATACATATAGAGCCAGTGAGAGGAAGCGGGCCAAAGTGTGACACGTGCATCGATGTTGTCAAAGGATTTCCATGGGGACTCGAAGAAATTGCAGCGAATTTTCAACGCTCGGAAGCGAGGAGAATTCCAGTCACTTCCGTCTTCCTCACGCTAAGTTTCATCTCCAACGAATGCCCGCCGCTACCAAAGAGCGAACCGATTTTCGCACTAGTGAGTTCCGAGCACTTTTCTACGAACTCGCACTTTCCGCCAGGCACAAAGGGACTCGTTTCGGGGCACAAAAATTCGAGAAAATTTATATATTCTTCTATCTTCGGCCTTCGACGACAGACTGTTCCAACCTTTCGACATTGATATTCCAGAATTCGAAACAAAAAAACGACTTCATCGTTAGTACTAAATTAACTGAAAATTTCATGCCTCTCAAGGAAAAAGTTCTGAATTTGATAAAAAGTCTTCGTTCGAACTATATTTTTTGTGTAAATTCCAATTCAATAAAGATCAATTAAAAAAAAAATTAAGCAGCAATTTCGCTACTTATGACATCGATTTTATCATGACCACAAGCTTTGCAGAAAACTTTTGGTTGTTAATTACTGTACAATAGAATGAAAACCACCAAGGAGTAAACTAATTATAGCCACAATTCTCGTATATTATTATATCATCACGTCACGAAACATAACGCAGTGGTGGCGACATCGAAAGGAGAGTTATAAAAAGCGAGAGTTGATGGTTTCTACCGAGAATTAATAACGATAACGGTGCTTGTCAAAGTTATGGGTACGAAATAGTTTTCGGTGTTCGAGGGAGCTCGAATCTCAGACACTCATTGTCAGGACTTTCTCACCTCGGTATCGCAGAAACTCGTTGACCTCTCGCAACGAAACTTCGCCAAAGCTTTGATATTTCCCATGCGCAATATACATAATACTTAACGAGTAATATTGCAGCAAAAATATACAAGATCAACACTTTAGACAATAAAAAAAACAAACGCGACGTATGATATGTATTTAGCTATTTTTATTTTTTAGCATGATTTTCAAGCGAAATTAATTTAGAAACGAATCTACGTTAAAAATTAAATTATCTAGATACGAATTAAAAACTTGTAAGAATTGATGAAAGATTTAGCGTGACTTAAATGATGGAACCGCAATTCTACCTGAGAAATCGACACAATTTTGTTCTCGTGGCAAATCCTATTATAGAAGAATAAATGACATACATTTGAAAGAGAGCGAAGACAGTGACAAATAAGTACGACCGAATTATATAGTATCGAGGAAATGTCACTTTTGGGACTTGCTTTTTTCTTCCCTTTTTTCCGTTTGTGTGATATGCAAGAGAAGCACGACGAGAGGACGAAAACGGGACACTCGAAGTGGCGTCGGTGAGTATGACAAGACAGTAAACGGGCTTCCAACCCCGGAAGTACGAAACGAGAAAGAGGAGCAAAGTCAATTTCACGGTACGACACGTACGTACGTACGTAAGCTCGACTCGTGTATACTCATATCTTGTTGGACAAAAAGCACAGAGTGAAAGACTGCCAACAAAGCAAGACAAAGAGACGAAATGAGTGTTGCAAGCACGCTGAAAATCCCGCAAATAATTTTCAAACGAATAAAAATTAGTCATTAAAATATATCACGCGACATAACTGAAACGTCAAAAGCCATCCCCGTGAGGGGGGGAATAAGTATTTATATCCCCGCAGTATAGTAACGAAATTATCGCTGAGAGCTTTGTAATTTATTCGAAGCGAAAAACGCGGGCGTCTGCTTTGGAAACGTTCGATGTTTGTTCTGGAATGATCGCTGAGAGTCTCTGTGAAAATTGTCGAGTGGTTGACGCATGCAGAGGAAAGCTCTTTCTCGTTTGCTTTCACTCTCCGTCGTCCTCGGGCGCGCATTATTGCAGACGTGTTTTCGGTGTGCGCGGCTAAAATGAACAAAGAGCGAGAGCGGAAAGTACATGGCTCGCGCACAGCTAGCGTGATGATTCACTTAGCCATGGCAGACCATGTAACCGGCAATGAGTTATCGCGTTCGCCACCGCGCGTTTATAAGCCAGACTAGTGCCCAGCCGAGCTCCCTTGCTCTACCCTCGCGATATGATATATCGGTCAAATTCGTGTACTCTTATACTCTCTCCCGAACAAACTAAATTCTCCCGGCTACCGAGCGAAAACGCTTGCGCAAGTAAAATCCGACTATACTCTATATATGTTATCTCTTCTATTTGTTGTTATTATTGTAACTATTATAAACTGTACCGCAAGTTCTGATATGCTTTTTATTTCACTTGGACCGTTTTTTTCAGATTTTTTTTTTACTTTTGTAGAATATATGCACAATTGAATTATGTCATTTGGTTTTTCAATGTGTAAAAAATTATATTGGCGAATTTTACAGTATATTGTATGTGTGTGGATCGCATGAGATTTCTGATAAAAATATATCTATCGTACGCTATAGTTACGATACATCATTTTCTCGTGTATTATCCATTGATTTATTCTGGACAAGTAGAAATTGCTGGGTAGAGAAATGTTAAAATTTCTCGTGAAACGTGAAAGAATTTATATCGGAGGACCAAGTCTACAATTTTGAGTCGGTATCGATAAAATGTGGCAATCCACATGCATATATGTATATCGATACGAAAACGATCAGAAAAGGGTGAGAAAGCTTCAATTTCGATTAAACGTGAAATGCAATGCGGTTTTTGTGTTAAAATGCAGAAAGTGCGACTAAAACCTTCGATGATCATTTCTTTTGAACTTTTACCAGAGGTATAGTTGGATCACTTCTCTCTGCGACTCTCCTCCTTGCCCGAGGAACTGTTCAGAGGCAAGTGCACGCGAGACACTTCGGTAATCGATACGTCCAGCTCTATATATACTTATATTCCCTTTTTATACGAGCCAATGATACTTTTCTCTCTCGTTCACTCTTTCTGTCTCTTTTGAGTTTTTCCTTCGTTTGAATGTGACACCCGCGAGCCGCACCAGCAGCACACCTTTCGTTGCAACATGCCAATCGCTGTTTCCGTGCACAGATGCGGTGAGCTTTCCAAGAGGAAATTCTCCCTCCGCTGGGGAATGCTTATCTCTGGCATGTCGTCTGTCCGTCTCTGCCGTTGCATTCATTCAGCAAACAACATGCGGAGAAACCGGCTGCTGCCTCTCCATAGATATATCTAGTTGACGTACAAATGCCCGCAAATTTTATTTTTCACTGAAATTCTCAATTTTAAAGTATATACATATGTACAATGCTATGTTTTTAAGGTAGTGCGATAGCAAAAGTCACTTTCTGAAGAAATTTTCGAGCATTTGTTTAAACCCTTTTTCACGTCATCAGTATACACGAGTGTTGAATTTCAGAAAGTTTTACCATTAACAGATTAAAATTGTACGTTTTTCAATGACATCGAAGAAACTTCACTTTTATCATTTAAAAAATTGAAACAGAAATACATTTTTTTTAAATCTTAGCAATTAGATACAGTAGGTACACTGAAAAAAAATTTTGTGAAATTTTGTTGATTCAACAAAATTTTGGTTTACTCAACTGAAATTTCGTTGATTCAAATTTTTTCTCAGTGTACACTTCACCTTGGAGCACTTGCAATTCGAAGTATATTTAATTAATTTACTATTTTTGTTAAGTGAACTCGAGTATGAAAATTATTTTACAGTGAAATAAGTTGAGAGAAACTTTTGAATTGGACCGCAGCTATTGCACTATATAGTATGTCAATCCTATATTAAAAAAGACATGAAGCCTATAATCAATTCATCGGATTGGAGTGTGTTATGCAAGGTTATACATATATGAAATCTGCGTCTAGAAGAATCGCAAAATTTCAATTCAAACCTATCAAAAAGGAAAAAGCGGCCGCCCAGTTATTGTTGCTCGTACTGTATATAAAGAAGTTTCTTAATGATTATATACTTCGTGAAAGAATGCTTTATTTACTTTTTAATGGATAAGTTCACATTGACAATATATATTATAATATTATATATTTATTTACTGGATTTTTTTTATTAAAGTGTTCATAGAAAATGATGAAAAAAAACTTCACGAGAGAAATTCTTGCTCTTGGTTTACCGGAGCAAAGGAGTATTACGTCTAAAACTAAAGCCAGCTCGTTACGTTTGTCGGAAGCTTCTGCCTGACCGTGCTTGACTGTAACGAGATAAAGCTTTGTACTACATAACTGTTTTCTTTCTGCTATTCTTCGTCTTTATTCTACTGAAGGAAATTGATTGTCGTTTGCGCGATTATCCGTCTTTTTTGTTCTTCATAAGCTCATTTCGAACAATGTCTCTTTGAACATATCCTACAAATTTATTAATTAAAAGCCTGTTTAAAAATCTTTGCATTCTCTAATTAGATGCTTTGCAACAATTTCAGAAAACTTGACAATTCATTTGAAACCACAATTTATATGTAAACCTTACTTACATATTTTCAGAAACTTTTTCTCATGATTTTTTTGTGATTGTCTCAAGATCTAGAGAAAAAAATGTACATTTTTTTATTCAAATGTGACATAAATTTGATGTTTATCTATGCTTCACAAGATTTATTATCCAACGATGCCGATAATAGTCTTGAACCTTGATACTTTAGTCAAGACCATTTTTTCACGATTTTTTTTCTTTTGGATCTCGTTTAAAAGTGTAAGCCGCAGGAAAGACTGTAAGGGTTTTTCCTATCGCGTTTTATTAATAAATTTTTGTGAAAATGGTCTCAGCAAGACTTTGACGAGACTACGTGTTAGTCGAGGATATTTTATTACACTGCGCCATATCACATCGCGCGAACTGTTGGCCAAGCTGTGCTAGCGTATAAAAGTTTCAAGCCCCGTGGAGCGTAGACGTCAGACACGTGAAACTTGGCAACTGCATCTGCGCGCGTTAAAGGTGGATGAGCGATGCTCCGTTGGCTCGCTACCGGTTGATGGATTGTCCGATACGCGAAAGTTGATACACGTGTGCAGGCGCGTTTACGAATATTGTCGAAGCAAAGGGCGTATCTTCAAAGAAAATAAACTCCGAGGCGGCAAAATCATTTTGTTAACTGATGGACGACAGTCTGCAGAAGCAGAGCCTCAGGGGAATTCATGCATCAACTTCTGAGAGTGGAAAATTGTTCCCCGAAGATAAAAAAAAACTGTCCAAGCTTTCTGGACACGTCTTTTCGCAAGGCAAGGCACGTATTTTCGTATATTATACGAAAACTGGTGAAATTTCCAGCCTGAAGAGCCTCGATGTTCCAACTGGTCCCCCACCCTCGGCGTTTCCCAGTTTCTTATTCACCCTCGGTTGACTTTGACCTTCTTCATAGCCCTGTAACCGCGCGCCACTTCCCAACGCTACTCATCACTCAGAAACGGCGCATCGCGCTCCTTTTCTCTTTCTCACCCTCAAGCCCTCCCATTTTTTTCCCGACCTGCTTCAACGTTGCGCATAAGAGACCGAATTCACCACTTAATCGATTTCCCATCTGCATGACACGTGTCTGATGCCTTTCGCGTTGATCAATGAATCCCATTTAAATTCTTGCAATATTTTATTGCACTTACCGAAACGTCAAAGTCGTCAACGGCCTGTAGCTCTTATGACTGTTGATGTCTTGCATCGGGGTGCCCCAAAAATCATCAGCGAGAACACTACCGATCGTCGTTTGGGCGGTAACGTCCTTGTTCCGGACGATAGCTGGAATATCATCGTGAACGAAGTCACCACCGAGAGCGTTCAGGTAACAACCGACGGCGACGAGCACGACCGCGGAATACACGCACCAACCGGGTGGCTCGTTCGATTCGTTTCCGGTTTCACCACAAGAGCTCGAACGGTTCGATCTCTTCGCGTGCCAGCAGCAGCCGTTCCCGGCGTACACGGAATTGTTCCGACGTTTCATCCTGACGACAAACGTTCCAACGATCGAGATTAATATATATTTTCTCTCTTCTATATACTTCTTGTCTTGTATCAAGACGACGATGAGTTGCCGCTTGGTAGTTGGATCTTTCGCTTCGGCTCGCCGGATAGAAGAGCAACGAGCGCACTCATTACAGAATAAGGACCGATTGACGAACTTTGCCGATTTCACGATCACACGGTATCACGATGTCAATTTCCAAGGCCCTTGGATTTCCGGAAATCCGGGCAATATTCACGCATTTCATAACACGCTGACGCATGTCTTCGGACAAATATATATATATAATCGTTGACACACTCCGGCAAAAGTCGAATTGTGTAAATTTCCAAAGATAAGAATCACTTTTCGAGTTTGTCGTCCGATTTAAACCGACATATCCACGAAAGTAGATAATCAAAAAACGAATAATCCTTGCACGGATTTCATTGTCTTTTATATTATTTTTGTTATCTCCGAGATATCTTATTACCGAAATAAATGGAATTTTCTTTGTTCACCGTGTTACGGTCGCTCGTGCGGAGCGTGTACGTTTGAAAAAGAGTTATCGGAGAATCCGGTGTGTTGCACCGGTTAAGAGTAGCCTGCGCTGCCGATAAAGCGGGCGGGTCGGTGACCCAATTCAAGCGGAAACCCGAACTCTGTATGTAAAAGTAACTACCGTTACGGGAAGGTTTGCACACTGACCCTTTCTCTGATCTACGAGTCTCTCTTATTTATAGTTTTCCGTTCGGCCTCGGTGTTACCAAAAAGTCCGGCACGAACGACGAGTCGAAAACTGATTGAACGATTAACCAGCGAACGAGACTCTCTTCCGCGAAACGGCACTTACATTTCTTCCACCCCGACACCCTCGAAAATGGTGCAAACTCGATTTCGTGTCACGTTATTGCTGTCTCGAAGACAAACTCGTTTCCTTAAATCTCCAAAAACCTCATCAACGAGAGAGGCAGCATCCTTGAACAAAGTTTTATCCTATCGGTTACCGATTCTCACCGATTATACTGTGATGAAAATCTTCCGGATGAAGAAAGTAATCGGTACGAACAATCGGTCTACTTATTTTAAATCTCAAGGGAATTGGATCTTCGTGGATATAGTTTTATTTATTTGTAACCATCTCGGAAGAATCGTTCGTTCGAGCACTCTCGGAGTAGTAAATATCGCGGAGAACCGAATGCGAATCGTCGTGGCGGCGATGAAACGCGAGACTGAAGGACGAAGGCATCCGCCCGGTTATATACCGGGCGCACTCTGACCCGCAAAGCCGCGCCCGCGCACGAGCCACCCCTTTGCTTCTTCGCAGTATACGCTCTACCTCTCCTCTCTCTCTCCTGTCTATGCCTCATCCTTATTCCCTTCCTCTCTCGCATGCACACTTCCCGCTTTGCTTTCTCGCGCGCGCTCTTCCGCGCTCTCATCCTCCTTCCCGGCCTCTATATACGCCCGCTCCTCTCATTCTCCGTCCCAATCTCCTTCTCGCTCTCGATGTTCCAACTCTACCCCTAGCAATAGGGTAAGAACATTTGTTTACTCTTGTCTAACCTCCGGATCGTCCTTAACGTTCTATATCCGCACAAATTCACGCAGAGCTTGCCTCTCTTTGTACTACCACACCGTGAAATCACCTCGAGAGTAATCCCATAAAGTAGCGATCTGATTTGCCTGATGCTAAACTATGTAGTCTAACTTTTTTTCATCATTCATATACATTTTTATAATTATAACGTTAAATGCATAACTTTGGAATGGAATTATAATAAAAATCTTCTTATGGTTTTAGTATAAATTTATAACAGTACTGGCAGAGTGAAGCCATAAAGACGTTTCTTCTTTTTTATTGTCTAGACTCGAGGCAAGTTCATCTACAGCCGAGAGCTGCCGCGACTCTTGTATTATCTCCAAACCGAGGTATTTTGACAAATTTTGACCATTCCAATTTTTCAATAGTTTTAAATATTATATTGATTGTAGATTTGGTGAAAATTCAGTGAAGACCAGCATTTTTTTTCGCTGTCTAATAAAAAACAAATCAGTTGACTTAATGATACGATGTACATATCATTAAAAATTAGATTCCGAAGTTTGGATTTAGATGTTATCAACATTTTTTTCGATCGTTTGTTTTTTTTTTCGTAACCACTGTACCGCATAAAATTAGCTGTTATCCCAACCATGCAAACCATGAATGTAGGTATGTACAGCGATTGACAAAACGTCACATTTGTTTGACAATTTCAAACGTCATCATGCAAAAATAAGTTCAATGGCCCAAAAATAGTACTCTCGATACGTAAAAAACGAGACAAGAACATATGCAAATTGCGTAATTGTTGAGGACAAATTGATGAAAAATTCTTTAGGAAAGAAACTTGCCAAATGTTTAAAAATCGTATTATATTATAGCAACAAAAACTTCTGTTAACTCGGCAAGTAGCTGTTTCATCGAATTTTTCATTAATTTTTTCTCAACAATGACACAATCTGTAAATGTACTTGTCTTGTTTTTTACAATACTGTTTTTAGGGACATTTCAGGGACTTTATCAATTATAAAGTTAATATACTTGTGTAAACAGTCGGCGTTCATACACATTGGATCAATAAAACTCGAAAAACCCTTGTATGCAATAAGAAATTCCGAGAGCGCAGTCGATGAGCGTCGAGAAACTTTAGAATAGAAAGATGAAAACTTTTTCTATTATCATTCGTAGTATCATGATATATTTCAATATTTTCAATATGTTTCTTCGACAAATACATGAATTATTTTTGCTCGAGCTCTTATTATTTCAGGATCCACGAGTCTTTCGAATCTCGCTATTTTCTGATATGCTTATCGATTGGAAAAAAGCTTTACACAAAAAGAATCTTGAAATTCGAATCATATAGTGTAGACCGGCGTACACATTTATTTTAAAACCTTTTATAAATTTTATCATGAATTTTGGTGATATTCATGATTCGACACAGTCATAACAGCGTTCTGGAGCGTTTTTCTCTCATCTTTCTTACCAATTAATCTGCTGAGTCAGTGATGTAAAAACAGCATTTATAAGGCTTCTGTATAAGTTTCAGTTGGCAAGCTTGCAGTTCAACTTTTTTTTATTTTACAAGGTGTTTAAAAAAAAATTGTTCGTCTACCAGAAGAGAGACTTTCCGAATGCTGTCGGATGAGATTGGGAGCAGCTTCAATTGTACGTCGGAACGCGCGTTATGGGAGACAAGTTTGAGGATCCAGAACGATTTATCCTTCTGGACTCGTGTCACAGAAGCGAGCGAGCACACGGCTGGTTTCTTCCGGTTTACAAGGGAAGGGCGGTAGACCCTGTTCCGTAATGGTCCTTCAAACGCGACTTTATTGATGAAAGGACCATGGAAGGAAGATTTCTAACCACTGCGATCTCATTGGAGCTAGCAAGCAGATCTCAATGATCAGGAAATCGCGGTCCCCGAGTGCAGGTCTACCACAAGATCTCGACAATTCCTTGAGGAATCTATTTGCGTTAGACCAACTCTCGTCAAGGAGAATACGGAAGGAGGAGAAAAGGGTCGCTCGATTCCTCCTGTCGCAGTATCCTTGCACGTTTCTCTGATTTGACGAAAATCTCGAGGGTTTCTTCAGAACGAAATACACAGTGGGAGTTACCTTGAGTGAACCGTTTGAAATTCTCGTTATCATGGCTCTAATCAATATCTCCGAGACATCTGAAGAGACGTCCAGAAAGGTAAAGTTTTGACATTTGTGAAATGGCTTTTTTCATAAAAGTAATTTTTAACTTATTTCTCTTTATTTATATAAATAAATATTATACTTGAAAGTTTTTTATTAAAAAAAAAACAAATAATTTTAATAACACGAGCAGCAACGCGGCCGCTTTTTCCTTTTTGACATGTTTGAATAGATATTTTTCTAAGCGCATATTTTATATAACCTCGCTTAATACGCTCTATTCCGATTGATTGTTTGATTTCGATTAATTGATTATGAGCTTCATGTATTTTTTAAAATAGCACATTTGATTACAAAATTTTTTGTAGTTAACAAAAATATTACTTTAACGGGGAGCAATCCAAGAATTCATATTGAAAATTTGAAATTGAAAAAACTGATCCAAAAGTCAATTTTTTGGTTTATTCAATATGAATTATACTATGTAGAATAAAATAGTGGGATCGAAATTATTTGCACCAATTTTACAGCAGTTTAATCCATACTGACATTTTTTTGATATATTTTGTAATGATAATAAAAAATAGAAACACTAAACTATTCACTTTTGATATGATTGAAAATTACACTGATACTGACACTGAATTGAACTTGTCGAATTATTTCTACGAAATATTTTTCGGTAACGAATTACCTGGTGAGACTCGAGACACGTCTTACCCCGATACTTTATACCGGGCTACTGATTCCAAATTGTGTCATAAAACTGAAAAATCAAGACTTTGTTCTGATTTTTCGAGAATCGAAAATAGGAAAATTTCAAGTGACAATATATTTTCGTGTCCTTGACGATATTGACGCCATAATAGGTAATTCCTGATCATTTTTCCAAGACGAAATGAATGATTATAATATCAAGGTCATTATTTCCAAAGCAATGTACGTTTAATTTTTTTTTATGAGTAGAGATTAGCCAAAAGTTAATGTGCTCCGCATAATGCGCTCTATTCCGATTAGAGGCCTCATGTCTTTTTTAATATAGGATTTTTCATACATTCCTTGCGACGTTTTTCAAGATCCAAAACCTTTTTCAAGACCCAATCGCAAAGCATTTACATTCGAAACGTTGAGACTGAAACGAGGGCGAGAATTCTAACTTGGCACCGATTCGAGAGCTGACCAAACAGCGATACCGAGCTCTTTCGCCAAATCCAGTCTTGATAGGTTGGCGGAAGAACGCCTTTGGCCACTCGATAATAAATTCACACTTTCACTACGGCAATTGACTCTTCTATACCCTCTCATCGTTTTCTGCTTCGCTTCTGGCTCGATCCTGGCGTTGCCATGTTGTAATCTCCGGTCATTTTTTCACCACTTGCAGTCTTCGTTTTAAATTAAAGTTTTTGGCAACTAAACTTTTCACAATGCTGACACAAAAACCAAATTTGACACAAAAAGATAAGTTTCTTTGTTGCGGAATATATACATATATATTGTATATACATATATAAATTTTGAATCGGCAACGTAACGAAACGTAAAAGTTATTACATTGTAAAAAATTTCGCGGTGGTAACCAAATTGTGTGAGTGGTAAACGGAAATGGTGTAAAATAACAACACCGGTGTGTTTGGTAAAGGATGTAAAATGGTGTGTTACTTGCTTGTTTCATGGGGTTAAAAATCTATGTTTTCAGCAATAGGGATGGGTAGAGCTCGATGTAATAAGTATTTTCATTTCTCAGAAAAGTATCGAGCTTCGCCCATCCCTATTCAGCAATAAAACTTTGTTTACGTTTTTGGCAGTCCACTCTATTAAGTGGCAATAAACGGACGAGAATAAACGCGATAAATTTAATAACAAGTACCTGAGCTGAAGTTTGGCATACCAAAACATCATTTTACGACCCATAATCCAAATATCATTAAGCAAATCCGTCCTCTAGGGCATCCGTTGTTAATCAGATTCGAGGGAAAGCATAATTATTTCGAGGTACTGATACTTAAATATGAAAGTTTTAAAAACATTGCTAAAACATTTGCTACTCAACATCAACGTTACATGTATTACGAAAAAAATTAGTATCCAATCAATTTTTTTAAAAGAACAAGTGTAAATAGTAAATCACTCTACATGAGGGTAAATCTCTTCATTCGGAGAAAGAAAAACAAAAAATACTTTACAAACTCGTTAACACGAAATTTTTTACGAACAAAGTTGCATATAATGTGCATGAATCTTGCAAACAAATCGAAACACATTAATCCAAAATATTCTTTCTATTATTGAGTAGCTTAATCTATATCTCTTTTTTATTCGCGCCGATTGGTGTTAGCAAGAATAGTGTCACTTCATTAATATTACGCACTAAAAGGTGTTTTAATTACGGTGTTAATTATTTACACTGATTCAACACAGCATATCAAACCACGTCAATTAACAGCATGCCATTCTACACCAAACGGTGGGAACTATATAGACCAAGAATGATGTCAAATTAACACCATTTTAACACCAAATTTTTAAATACGTTTATAAAGTAAATATTCACGCTCATGTGGCATCAAGTGAAAAACTTACAAAAAATATATGCAAGAGTCAGCAACATATTCACCATCTTTTATGAACTTCTTTATTTTTCGCAGACCTTCATAAAATGAAAAGGAAAAAGTATAGAAAAAAGAAGAAAAGCTTAGCCCGTTGGTGCGAAAAGCGCGGCAGTAATGCTCGAAGTCAACGAGACTGGAAAGTTTCGTCAACGAGTGGAGAGAAGAATAGATGACCTAGATTACACGAATAGTGTAAAGAGGTGGATGACACGACGGCAATGCCTTGGATAAGGACGGATTAAAGCCACTCGCGACGCTTGCCGTCGTCTTATCGAATTACAACGAGAATCTCACTCGTGCACATGTCTCGTACATGATAGCCTGCTTCCTCATACCTGCAAAAATGAATCAACCCCTACGTCAACGTTCTTACGCGAATTTTAGAGAAAACGTTTTCCTTTCGTCTCTTCAGTTAAGATCTCGGGTCGGCAACCTTCCAATCTTATCTCTCATACTTTTCTCATTCATTTTTACGCCATGCAAAGAAGATTTATGACAACCGTAGCTCTCATGCAGATTATTTATTTTATTTCGCCATCTCGACAGATTATGGCCGTTTTTTTTCAGATTTTTCAAAGATTTTCCCGATCATTTATTTTACTGCACTGTCACGAGATTATGTTCACCCCACTTCGGTGTGAACATTTTTCGATTACTTGTTTTATATCACTGTCATGAAATTTGACATGCGCCTCAACGGGTATATGGTATATGTGTGTGAATATTTTTATGCGATCGAAAAAAGTATATTCCTAGTTCGTATGTGCGTATATAAAATCCCATACCACTTTTTGGTATTTTTTTCTCGATACTCGTATGGGATAAAAGTGCACAAAATTCCTCGGCTATTCCACACATAACTCGCGAACCTCTCGCGCTCGATCGTGGCATTGCCGAGACTTGATTGAATTTCTGTTTCGTCTCGTTTGGCGCATTTACGCTTCTGCATGCGCCGGTGGGCAGGCTACATTTGGGCAGACGGAAAAAGTGAAAAAAAAAAACGAAGAGCGAGTTTTGAGAGAGAAATCGCTGGTGTTGCTTCGACCCTTCTTCTCGTCTCCCTGTTCAAGCCATTTCCCTGTATACGCTTGGATAAATCAGGCACCAACGAGAAACAATAATGCCGAATGAGAGGACCAAATGGAGACCAACGAAGTTCGAAACAAAAAAATATACAAAGCTGGCATTTGGGATCAAAAAATTGAATTGTTCTCTTTTATGTCTTTCTTCCTTTTTTTCATTCATCCATATACATCGGCAAGGTTAGAACAAAAAATCAATTTTTTTTCTCTTTATCTGACAATGAGTAATAAATTGTTCGGCGCTTCGACTATTACATTAGTCACTCGAATTATCAAGAAAACCCGTCAGAGTGGGTTAAAAAGATTTTAAAAAACCTCACATCATAATGGGCGTAAATTGAAAAGACTTTTTTAATACGGAGAGTCAAAAAGTAAAGAAATTGGCTGAGAATTATTGAAAGACATTGAGGGACATTTTTATCTGAGGGAAAAGTAAAAAGTGAGAGCGATATAATCGAAGAAAAGAAAATGCGGAGAGCGATAAGTTGTACGTTTTGTTAAGAATGGAGACATATGTTTTACGTTTTTACTTGCGTAACTACTTGATGTTCATTGAACGGGACCGCAGATGCCAGTCTTTAAGGAGGGGAAGTGGTTTTACTGCTGCGAATAACCAAAACTTTTCCAATTTCCCCAACGCCGTATTTATAACTCTGGCATTTTCTGCGAATCCGCTCTCACTTTTTTTTGCGACCCCCTTTCCGCCGAAAGCTCGCCGTCTCAATCCCTTTTTTTGCCACCTCCGCGTTTGTCTTTTCTCCCTTCGTGTCCCTCTCGCCTTCGTTTTCTCGTCATAGGCCAAGTCTTGGGTAGCTTGATGTGTGATTTTTCGATAACCACCGAGAGAAACGGTGGCTGCCGAACTTTTCGAACTACGGATACAGAAACACACGCCGCCGCGATCCGTGACTTTTCGGGCTTTCCTGAAATCCTTGGAGCTTATTTTCTCTCTCGGTTTCTCCATTTTTCCGAATTGCCACAGGTTAGCAAGAATGATGCAAGTTTTTGGAACACGTGTATAAGTATAGATACGTCAGCCACGCGCCAACTTTGACGTTTCTTTGCCGACTCGTTCCCCCCCCTCCCCATCGCTCCTTTGTCTATTTTTTCCGAGCGAACTTCGTGTTTTCCGGCTTCGGCGCGACGTTGAATTCGGAACATTGAAAAGAATCAAAAGCTGAGCGTGTAGCTTGCGAGAAGACCAAAACTTATGGCGCTACGTTTTTTAATCCGTGTGCAAGGGAAAACCTTTTTGAAGGTTTATCGGTGCGTTATTCTTCTCAGAAATGGGTGCAGCTTTGCGGACTCCACGAGAGGATTTCTCGAATTTCAACCGACAAGTTTTTTCCTTGCTTCGCTTTTATTTCTTCGAATGATGTCGAATAAATGCAAAAAAAAGGGGGGAGAACAGATTACGAGAGGTAAAAAACTCGAGGACTCTGGAATGTGAAAAATAAAATAAAAATAAATCTTGAGGAAGTTCTTTAATTCGACGGAAATGCTCGACGATATAATGCGAAATAAGAAAGAATGCTCGCCTCGACCCTCAGATAAAAAGAATAAGCCGGGAGAAAAGTGTGGCTTGCCGCGTAAAGTGGTCGAAAAGTCTCTCGTTTGATTAAGGTTCTCTCTCGGTTTGTCGAGTCTGTGACATTTGACGGCGATAAAAAGGAGCGAGGAAAAAGAGTAGAGGTTGGAACGTCAAAGGGCAACGGGGAGGAAAACCGCAGAGACGAATCCGTGAGTTTGAGGAGAGAAAAAAAGTTCTCGCACTTTGCTTCACTTTGGGAGAAGAGGAAGCAAAATTGGGGGCGAGGATGGCAGTTGAGGGATAAGCGAGGGACGAGCGCGAGAGAAGAAGGACGAGGAGGACGACGAAGAAAACTATCCCACTTAACCACGGTCATTCGCACAAAAATCTCAAGACTGCACGGCCCGCGTGAGAAAGCTGCACGGATTTTAACGGTCCGCACGCTCGCGCCGCTCCCTCGTGTTCTCCATAAGTTTTCCTTTACGACGAAACTCCGGATATTAATCATTCCCGGTAGCCTGTTGGCGATTTCCTCACCTCTCGTGCTTCATTCGCTCTCGAGCTACTCACTCTTCTTTCCGCATACCAGAGATCAATTCGAACTTCGTCGCTTGTGTAATAAAAATGATGAATAGGCGACTGTAAGCTCTAAAACTTGCCCATCGAATTTTCATAAAAACCAGACAATGAGCTAAGAAAAAAGTTGGCGAAATTATCGGAACTTGAACTCGATGGTTCAAACAATTCAGATAATGTTCCTTAATATTATATCGGTATGTATATAAAATGAAAATTTTCTTTTATTTCGAGATCATTTTGCGAATCGGCAAATTTGCGAATAAAAGTGATGAAAAAAATAGTAAAAAAAAGAATGAAAAAGAAAATTACTGAAATAATTGAACATTTTTATTTCACCTAATATTTGTAGAAAATAGAAAAAAAAACATAACGTATATAATCATTTATTTCGACTTGCAAAAATTTTCCGGAATTATCTGTCATTAAGTCAATATCGTCGAGGACACGAGAAGATATTGCCATTTGAGATTTAGAGATCTTCCTCTTTTCGATTCTCGAAAAATCAGGCTGAAGAACCTCGAACATGCCAAATTTTCTCAGCTCACTATTAGAACTTAACGTGTAATAATATATGTAATAATATAATAATATATGTATAATAATAATATAATAATATATGTAATAATATAATAATATATGCAATAATATAATAATATATGTATATAATTATATACGTGTAATAATGTGAAAAAACTTTGCAACTCGATTTTCTACTATTTATATCAAATATACCTGGACAAATGTACTTGAATAGTTTGGTAATTGTAAACATAAAGAAAATGAAAAGTTCGTCGAGCATAACAAGGAAAGAACTTTATTTTTCGAGAATACCTCGACGATTCGACGATTCGACGGTCTTAATTGTTCAGTTTTTTTAAATATAATTTATAATCAGAAGGCTGGTATAAAGTGTCGAGATAAGATGTGTCGGGTCTTGCAAGGTAATTCGTTACCGAAAAACATTCCGTAGCAAAATTTGACAAGTTCAATTGAGTGTCAGCTTCAACTGAGTGTCAGTTGGATTTCATAGAGCACATTATGCGAATAAGTTATATGAAGTATATGCATCTAGAAGAACAGCAAAATATAAATTCAAACATGTTAAATAAAAAAAGCGACTGCGAGGCAGCCGCGTTGTTGCTCGTTTTAATAAAAATAATTATCTAATTTTTTTGAAAAATTCTCGTGTTCTGATTGCAAATTATTATTTTAAAAAACGCTTAAAAATTAATGACAGTAAAGCGATCTTGGGAGAAGAGAAATGGGGGCAGAGAAAGAAAAGGTAGAAAGAGGCAAGCTCGGGAGAAAGTATCGCGATATATAGGGCTGGAAAGCTCCGAAAGCGTTATTGCATTCCGCCGAGGCGGTCTTCGGAACAGACACGTAACCGGAGTAGCTCTCTACCGTTTCGCGAGCGAGTGAACGCGAAGGGTTGCGGAACAAGAGTCCTGCGAGTACAGATGCAAGCCCTTTTCTTCTCAAGCTGGCTAGAGAGAGAAAGGTAAGATCGAGAGAACATGAGAGAGAGAGAGAGAGAGAGAGAGAGAGAGAGAGAGAAAAGCTCACGGGTTTGCAAGCTCGGTACTTATCCCAACTTTTCAAGGATACGGGAAACATTTGGTAATTGCAAAAGTTTCACGCCTTAAATTCCGCATTTACTGACTGGTAGGCCAACCACCCCCACCTGCTGACTCTCGCATCGAGATTATACCATCGTTTGCGAGCACTCGCGATATCCGAGTTCTCGTCTTGCCGAGCGCATAATTCCGATCTGAGAATTTTCCAAGGCTCCTATATACCGGGAATTCTTTCCAACGAAGAAACAAAGAAATATCGTAAATTCCGCATACCTATCCTCGAAAGGTATTTCTCACAGATTCCGATAGACGCGCGAAGAAGAAATTTTAGCCAAAAAAAAATAAAGAAGCCTCTTCACAAAACATCGGAAAATCTTAGCAGCCCGTCTGTATAGTCGATTTCACGACTCAAGCTGGACAAAAGGATGAAGTAAAAAAATGTGCATCAATTAGCGAGCCTGTAAATTATCGCGCAAATAGCGAGCGAGGAGAAAAGGGTGCGTGGGACGAGGAGATGCAGGAGAAATAAAATCTGGCGAGTTGCACGTAGCGTTAATGCGAGTACGGTGGAGTGCCACAATTACGTGGTGAAGGTTTTCCCCGCGGGATCATAAAGGGTCGAGCGTTTGTGTGCATCAACGCCGGCGGGACACTCGCTACCCTGAGTGTGTCCCACGTGGAAATTCCTCTCATATTCTACACTCTATTCTCGACGCTAACTCGCATACGTATACGGCATACTAAATCGTACGTCGGTTTAACTCGTTCCGCCATTCGCTTGCACGGCTTTGGAGTGTGCACGCTCCCATTGTCTTGCTTCGTAGTCTCTGCTCCCGACGTACAACACGCGCTATATCATACACCAAAAGTAAGAAAAGAAACAGCAAAGATCAACGCTCGATTTTGCAAGAAAAAAAAAACAAAATAGAAAGAAAACACGAAAATCAACATCTGCGCGATCAAATGAAGAAATATTGAAAAAATAAGAATAAGAAGATCGAAGGTGAGAGGACAAGAGGAACGTCGCGCCGGGCCTTTGGTTACATATGGCAAGTTTTGTTGGAATATAAGAACAGTGTTTACCGAGTCACAGATGTGCAAAAGAAATGAAATTTGCGCACGCCATTCGAGCGAGCCACAAGTAGCTCCAGCTTCGCTTTAATACACATACGCATACAAACGGAAATTCGGATATTTATGCACGCGTCGAGAGAAGCGACAGACCTGGCCAATGTGTGTATTTACAGATACGAGCGTTAGCCGAGCGTATACGAGCGCCTCGGGAACTTTTGCACAAAGCACTTTGAGCATCGTGTGGCTTTTGCGGGCATTTCGGTACTCTCGCACATAACATATATATATATGCAATCTACAGGACTTCGCATCTCTAGCATAAGATTAACGCGTGTGGATCGCTCAACATTTCACGAACGACCTTCAAAACAGCATACATTGCATTATAAGGTAAACGTCCCAATATTTGAACAGCTAAGGGTTTTTCTCAATTTATCTTTATTTAAAAAATATTCAAACGAAAAAATTTGCCTCTGATTCGCATCTAAACTATTGTCTGATATTTTAGCAATTAAAAACTCATTTTATGTGTTAATTTTAGATAATATTTTTAGTAATTAAATACTTGAACGTTTGAATATATAGAATTTGTCCCAATAGTTGGACAGAAAATCGAACCTGTCTCTATAGGGTTGAGTCAGTTTTTTCCAATAAATTAACGTCATGAAAAATACACTTTGTTGTATAGGAAAAATAATCCATACGATTTTATTGATAAAAAAATAATTGAAATATTAAAAATAATATAGCGAAAATTGGGCTGTTTATCTTATACGGCTGAATATAATATGTGTCACTCTTTGAACGTGAATGCCTAAGTGCAGCATCAAAATTATTATATTCCATAAGTTATATGTTTCAATAAAATGTAATCTGTATTTAATTTACGGATAGTACAATGTTTAAAATAATTATCGCAGAAGAAAAAATATAAAAGTTCAAGGTACATATGATGTTTCATCGAATTCGTGCAAAAAAGTAAACCACGTATGAATCATGAAAACTAAATCCTGCTTTTCGTATTAAAAAAATTCTTAAATTCATTTTCAACTTTTCGGCTTACCAAAAAACATTTTTCTTTATAACTTTTTCTTTGACCTCGTTAGCGAACGAATATACATAGAAAAATATTTGAAAGCGTAAAAAGCTTTGTACAGGTGAAAAACGACTTGAAACACCTGGACGGTGACAGAACTGCAAACAAACTCCTTGTTTTAATCTTTTCTCAACAATTTTGTTATATTTTTATTATTATTGAAGTGTATACACGAAGCACTGAAGTATAAAACGTAAATCCGTAAACCCCGGCTGAATAAAACACTGAATGAACAAGCGATGCGTGAATTTTGTATTTAGACATTTTTATGATCGAATGAAAATATTTGGGCCAGCGAATAAATGGGTTTTAAAGCGAATAGCAATGCAAGGATGCGTGGAAACGCGATATTTTTGAGGAAACATCTATATAATCCGTGGTTTTAATTATAGAAGAAAATTGTCATGAATAAAGCATGAACGAGCTCGCAGGAAAAGAGGATGAGTTGCGACAGAGATCCCGGTAAATGGGAGTAATCTGATCACCTATTAATGCGAAACTGACGGAAGTGTATGCGGGGAGAGAATCTCGCAGTCGGATATGGCGGGATGGAAGGTACCAGGTACTTCCCCGTTTGCCATTAATCTCGATCTGTCCACGGCACGCAACTTGTTCCGGGCCCCGGCGAACCCAGCGTCGAGACGCGCGAGAGGCAACGGCCGGGTCGACAAGCGTTGTACGTGTGTTCCTCCATCTCGCTCGGCTACTTCTACTTTTTCTCCTCGGAAGCCTCCCCCCCTCCATCCGAAAAGCACATATTCTCATCGTTGTTGGGCTTCGCTCGATGCAAGCCATTCTATCTCTCTGGCCTCTCTTTCACCACTTGATTCCCCATTCCATTATTGTGTACGAGTCATTCCACCAAATAATGTCAAGCTCACGAAACGACCCTCTCCAATTATTTTTTAAACTTTGAGAATACATTCTCTGTATATGTTACAAAAAAAATATCCTGAAAGTTTTAGCTCTTCCTGTACAGCCATTTTGAAGTCATGACTTTTTGAATTTTTCAAAAGGGATTTTTTTTCAACTTTTTCATCAATTTCTTTGACGTGGAAAACTTTTTTATAAAAATTGGAAAAAAATAGTTTTTTGTATTTTTCATCATACGCAACAGAAGACCCTTAACAATCTAATTAAAGTAAAAAAAACGATTTTTCTCACGGTGCGGCCTCTGTTAGCTCAATGTATATAACTTGAAAATCACATATGTATTTCGTGGGAAAAAGTTACAGCTTCCAGAAAAATATGTATATCAAAATTAAGCCAAGAGAGGCAGCATCATGAAAAAAATCGTTTTTTTTCACTTCAATTGGATTTTTAAGGATCTTCTGTTGCATATGATAGAAAGTGAATATTTCCATTGAAAAGCTGAGAAATTTATCTACAAAAAACTATTTTTTCCAATTTTTATAAAAAAGTTTTGTATATCAAAGAAATTGATGAAAAAGTTGAAAAGCCAATTGCACTTGTTTGTTTCATATAGAAAACGGAAATTAATAGGACAAAAGTGTATACGGGCTCCGATAGAAATATCAATTACTCTGTATATGTATCGCAATCATTTTTTCACCGCACGGACTTCCGGACGCGTTCGTATATACAAGTTCAATTCTCCGGCAATTGCAAAATTGATCTCTCTTTCTCTCTCATGCATTCGCGATGATGGCTTGCGTAAACGTTGAGAATAGCGTTTCCGGATGGTACGTGCGACTGGGTCCACGGTAGAAACAGTCGAAAAAGTGTTCTCACGTTTCCATACCTCCATTTAACAAAAAATCCTCTTTGCGTTGTTCTGCTCCCATCTCTCTGCCGTCTCTATCGCTCCAGTGATTTTTTCATTACTTTTTTTTTTGAACGACAGTTTTCGTTGCAATTGCGATTCACGAGACTGCCCTACGGCCACGCTCTTTTGCTATTTAATTAAATGTAACTTTTATCGAAAGAGTGAACAATCGTAACCGTAAAAAAAGAATCCCGAATCGTTACGTACGGCGGCTCGTCGGATTATCGTTTACTGTCGAGGGGCCAACCAACGAAATGACAAACATAAAAACTGCGGAAGTGATGATATCGAAATTGAGCCCTTGCCGATATCGGACTCATTGACCTGTTCATCCTTTTTTTTTCATAGGACTCTACTACATCCAACGGTTCAACGAATCGGCATATGTCGTTTTTTTATACATATCGAAACGATACAAATACTCGCTTTTGCACTTCTGAATGGATATCGTCAAAAGCTTACGATCAATTTCATGTTAAAAAATGTTCATGCCTCGGGAAGCACGAAATATATTACCTGATAAAAAAAATTTCACCATTTATTTGAAAACCAATAATCCTATATTAAAAAAGACATGAGGCCTTTAATCAATTCATCGGAATAGTGCGCATTGTGCGGAATAATCTCTACTCGTTAAAAAAAATTCAATGTGCACTGCTTTGAAAATAATTACCAATTCGAGGATACGAAAAGATATCGCCACCTGAAATTTCGAAATTTTCCTATTTTCGATTCTGGCGGTACTCGAACACGCTAAATTTTCTCAGCTCACGTGAAAAAAACTTGCAACACAATTTTCTATGATTTATATCAAATACACCTTAACAAATATACCTTAATAGTTCGGGGATCGTAAACATTAAAAAAAAAGAGAAAGAGAGAGAAAATTGTTCGAGCGTAACGAGGAAAAAAAATTTTCAAATTTTCGTTAATGCCTCGGTCATTAGTGTTTCCATGGTGATCGGTCGAGGTCGAGGGACAAAAACCGATTAAGGTGTTAATTGTTCGGTTTTATGACACGATTTGGAATCAGTAGGCCGGTATAAAGTGTCGAGGTAAGACGTGTTTCGAGTCTCGCCATGTAGTTCGTTACCGAAAAACATTTCGTAAAAATTCAACAAGTTCAATTGAGTGCCATCAGTTCCAGTTGTTTTTAATCAAACGAAAAGTGAATAAGGTCAGTGTTTCAAATTTATAATATCGTTTCAAAATACTTTTTAAAAAATGTCGATGCGGACTTATATTAAAAAAGAAACAAAACCTCTAATTAATTAATCGGAATAGAGTGCATTATGCGAAGTTGTACAAAGTGTGCGTCTATCGAAGAACAGCAAAATATCAATTCAAACATATAAAAAAAGCGGCCGTTCTGTCCCTCGTCAAATAAAAATAGACATATTAGCTTTTTCATTCTTCTCTGCATATAATACTTATTGCACACAATACTTTTGTTTTAAAAATGACATTAAAATGTTGGTCCACAAATTTTTATTGTAAAAAATGCAATTATCTTTATACCGGTATACAGATATCCATCGTTTCGTCGGCTGCATTACGAAGGGAATGCAACCGTGCTCCGTACGGTTTTCGGATCAAGATCTCTCAAAGTCGTAGATTTATGATCCGAGCCATCCAAATACTTGCAAAAATGCGTTTGTTTGTGTACGTGTGTCGCATACCTGCGACGGGATATAAAAGTCGAACAGTTAAATCTCTGCTTTTCGAGTAATAAAATGACGATGCAAGGCAGAGAGATTGCTACGTGTACACCCGTTTTATCTACCTTATATCACATATAGACATTCCCAACACTCCGTGTTGAGTATGTATAAGGCAATCTGTGTGCGTACAATGCTCGTAACTTTTGTCATGGGTCACACGGGCTGAGTTCCTCACTCCCCCTCTACACCCTCTTTTTCCTCGTTTCCCTGACCTGAATGTGTACGTCCAGCGAACGTACAAAAAAAGAGCTAAAAAAAATTTAATTATTTTTAGGCGTCCGAAAGTGTAACTCCGCTATATTTCAGTCGACAATAACATATAGCTGTTCGCTCAAAGCTCGTTCAAAAATTTGAAAAAAAAAGAGATACATTGATGACAATAAGAAAGTTCAAAGATTTATTGACTAAAATATCAAATCGATTTGAGTACTTTTTACGTCGCGGCAAGGTAATCTGTAAAATAAGAAAAAAAAAGTAAAGAATAGGAGAGTATACATAAACGAGATAGGCGACGGCTTTTTTATTGCACGAAAGTAGATGCGTCGTAGCGAGGCCGAGGGATTCAACGGAAGAGCAGCCCGAAGATATCTCTGCTGTTCGATCATAGGATAAAGCCTATAGATGCATTTTTACACTTATATAAATATACGAGAACGCAGAGGGGGATTCGATGTGTAGGCAACATAAAAGAAAAAGCCGATCGTAAGCCGAGGAAAAAAATTTTATAGTTTCTATAACTACGGTTTTATGTGACCGCGAATGCGACGGGTTGCATCCAAAGCTCCCACGCGCACGATTTAACCCAAGGAGAGCCAGCGAGTTCGTCCTCGTATACGAGTATGACCGAGGCTTCCGATTTTATTCTCGTAAGTATACACAGCTCGCTCCTCTCCGATTTCCTATCCAAGATACATCGTAATTTCAAAAAGATAGTGACAGAGTTTATTACTCGCGTGTAATAAAACCTTCAATAAGCATAATTCCTCGGAAGCTTTTGACATTGTATAATTATTTTCAAAAGTGTGAGAAACGAGAATCTTGGACGAGGGCGTATTCACCTTGTGATCCTAATTAAATAAAAATGTGAGAAATTGAATTAAACAGAGAATATTAAAATGCGCGAGATCCTTGAACAATTTGATTACTCTCTTCTTGATTAAAACGCGAGCTTAATCCGTTTAAAAGAAAAGCGAAGATTTCGATGCAGTGTTCCACCGACAATATAATTCCATTAAAATTTCATTAATCTGTTTTTTAACTTGCGGAGTTCTTCGTGCACGCGAATCGTAAAATTAATACGATTCGACATTGCGGCACGAACGTTGAGGAAAGAAAGAATTACGCCTTCCTTTATTGTCCTTCTCCGGTAAAAAAAAAGTAATATAAAATAAATAAAAAACTATATATATAGAGGAGAACTTTGCAGAATTGTCGCGTTCGTGTGCGATTCAGATACAAATATTTACACAGGAGTAAGTTTGTCGGGCTCGTAAAAATGGTTTATAAATGCGGTGGATTCGCGTGCGGAATGACCGAATAAAGGGGTTTCAGGTATGGGGTTTGCGAACGACACGTGACGAGTCGAGAGCGCCTCATCGTTCCAACCTCGAATTTGTGCACGCAGAAACGGCAAAATAACCCTCGCTATGTATGTATTTGTATCTCGTTTTGACGCGTCGTGCTTGGATCTCGCGATGAAACTGTGCACAACGGCTGTAGGCCCGATTACCGGCTACAGTTTTCCCATGTGTGTGTGTTCGCTTTTGCACGGCCATAGAAGCAAGTTTGCGGTTCTTGCATACTGTATACATATAAAACGTAGCAGACTGGGGAAAGCCTGGCCAAACCGTCCCATCCACGTGGGACTTTTATTTGCATTTTCCCAATCCGCAGATGTTTCGAGCACCGGTAACGAGATAGAGAGAGAGAGAGAGTGAGACGACGCGATAAAGGGAGAAAAAAGAGAAATGCAACGAGGATTTCGTGCACCCGACACAAACATTCAAATGGGATGCTGAACGTGTGAACAAACTGGAACAGCTAGTCGCGAGGCCGGTGTTAAGAAAGTACGAGGCAAGAAATAATAAAACGGAAAGCATGAAAAAATAAGTGCAAGAGCCTTCGTTGCTGTGAAAATGGAAATTATTTTCCGAGCTCGTTTTCGTGTTCAGAGTGTCGCCACATGCCAGTATAAATCGTAAATTTTCAGGTATATATATTATGTACGAATATCACGCATGTATCATGCAGGGTGGACTTCTCTTCTATAATCCTAACGATGTATATCGCCTTGACAACTCATCCATGTGATACGTGAAGAGGAGATGAGTCATTTAAGGGCATAATGCCATAAAGGTTTTCGAATGACGAGCATTTGCAAAATCGCTACTGAACGTTTGAGCCAAAGCTTCAATCTCGAGATCAAGCGCTCCGAACGTACGAAATTACAAACGAATATATTCCTTCCAACTTGCCGAGTTTAAGCTCAAGCTTGGCTTACATCATGGAAATTTCCACTATATACTGTGATTCGTTCCTTCTTGATCATGTGCTTCGAACAATGCAGCCTATCAATTATGCAAACATTCATTAGCGCCAGACAAAATCTCAAACGACTGATATATTGTTATCTATATAGTATATTATAAGCCCTTTGAAATTACCTCCTGGATTATTACGAAGAAGAGCTCATTTAATATTTGTAAGAAAGCACACATGCGGAGCCCTTATCATTTTAATGCAACCCGCAAGCACGTATATTTTGCAAACTCTCCTTATGCAGAGACGTGAAAGAAATCTTCATGAAGAGAAATGAGCGAGTACTTCATTTTAATGTCATTACTCACGATGTTTTCCAGTTTCTTACTTTGAACATTCTTCACAATTTTTATCGCGATGATAATTATGATAAAGTATAGAAACTTGAGACATTAATTTGTTTTAATCAACGCTGACTTTGCTTTTTCGAAATATCGTCATTAAAATTTTTTATTTCCGGTTGTAATAGCTTTTCAGGCAAGGGAGCTTGATAGAAAAATTTCACGCCGTTCTGGACCGGCGTATGAGTCAGTGCGGAGGCAGTAAACAGAAGAAGAATATCCGCGAAAGCGTAAGAGAAGTCGAAGCGTTTCAGGTACGGTGAGCTTATACCCCGTACAGTTTTATGACGCAATCCGGTGGCGAAGTACAATCGTCTCGCGCATTGCTCTGCGTCGTCGGAATATAAAAAGTAGAACAAGTCCGAAGAAAGAATACGCGCGTGGACATTCGCTTCGGTGATTTTTAGCGATCGTTGTTTCACAGCCTTTTCTTTTTTTTCTGCAACACGGAGCAATTGCACGATCGTACCGCACTAATCCTGTCGCTCCATCAATGTGCCAAATTATACAGAAATATCAGTACACTGAGAAAAAAGTATGATAAATTTTATTATATAAAAGTGACAATTATACCAATTATTATAGAACTAAATATACTTCGTTTACATCGTTTCCTGATTATGTTACGTTTTACTACAAATATATATTTAGTTATAAAATAATTAGCATAATTGTCACTTTAAGGTAAAATATACCATCGTGATTTCTCTTAGTTTAGCTTTAAATCATACAATCCGTAAAACTCATCAAGAATAAAAAAAACGTCGAAAGAATAATAATGGGAGGTAATACGAGAGAGAGATAGATAGATAGATATGTTTTATCTGTCCCAGGGAGAATGTCCCAAGAGAACACAATAGAGCAAGAATACAGAGATTATAAAAATTATAAATCGAACACTATAGATAATAGAAAGTAATAGGAAATAAGAGTAATAGTAACAGTAGTAGTAGTAATCCAAGCGAGAGAGAGAGTGTGTGTGTGTTAGCGAGAATAAAATAAAAATAGTCCTCATATGGCGAGGATATGTACTCTCTCGATGGGAGAGGTAAACTTGTAAAATGGAGGAATAAGATCGCTGCGTTTTCTTGCCTGTTTCGCCACAGCACAACATTAATCTTACTCTCATAGCAGAGAGGAGTTTCGCTTGAAAGACGAGCGAAGTAAGAAGAGGAAAACTCGCGTACGCGCTTGTGTTCGGGCAAGGAGGAAGGAGGAGAAGGAGGAGGGGGGAGGTTGACGGTGAGGAGAGATATGAGCGAGTATATGAGAGAGAGCTAGCGCAAAGAAGAGAAGATTGATGAGTGGCCTGGCCTTAATTAATCCCACGCATCCCGAAGCTTCGGGTTACTCGCTACCGAGCCGCTCGCGGTACACGCGCTCAGTCTGGACTGAGGAGTATAGGCGAGAGGACCTCTCGAGCTCGCCGACAGTCTCCGAGTTCAAAGAAACCGAGAAAGGGTGAGAGATACACTCGGTGTATACGACGGAATTCTTTTTTATCCGCGCCTCGCGTTGCGAGTTGTTGTCATTAGAGAGAGAGAGAGAGAGAGAGAGAGAGAGAGAGAGAGAGAGAGAGAGAGAGAGAGAGAGAGGTTCCAGAAAATCCCTTGACACCCCGGTTCAGAGCACACGAACAACGAAACATCCAGAAACAATAAAATTTCGACATGGAGTCTCGCGTCGCTGTTGGTCTCATTTTAATATGTCGAGGGTTCTGATCTTTTGTGCTTTTGTTCTCTCTCGCTCTACGACCGATACATATATATCTCTTGCTAAAATCGCGTTCGTTTTATATTTCGCAATTATAATGTTAGAGCTCTTGATACCATGAGGGAAGAAAGAAAAAAAAATTTGTTCTCCAGCTTCGCCAGTTTATCATGTTATATACGCGATGTACGTAGCGAATGAACCTTACCATCAAATGGAGCGTTGGGATCGCGATCGCGCACTCATATATTACGGGATGAGGTTACTCGCCAGCACGTACGAAGGATTTCGCAGTAATATCACCGAGCGAAGGGATGAAAAAGCGCGGCTGTGTATTCCGTACCAGGAATGTGCGTAGACTCAGGAATTTACATGGAGCATATATATACATATTATATATATATATGTATATACATAGGCACACATACACGTGGAGATACGAACCGCGGGTGATATAAAGTATCTTCGGTGGATTCGCAAAGTGTGATCAAAGTAGAGAGTATAGTTTGCCGGATCAGAACTGGCAAAGGTAATACAAGCTCGATTCGTAAAATCCTACTCGCTCGATATACATATATTGTATAGATATCGAACGAAAGTTTTTCTTAACGCGTCTTGATACTTTTGATGGAAGTCGTTTCGCGTCTTTCTCGCAGCAATTTCAATTTTTTTTTCGCCTCAGAGGATCGAATAAGCGTTGAGGAAGATTTGTCGTGAGGAAGGCTAATGTATCCAACGGAGGGTGCACACACGCGAGGAGACAGATTTATTTTTTACTCCGACCCTCCGACATTCATTTCGTAGGAAAAGTCCGGACTAGGAGAGCTGCGGCAAGTTTGACGCTATTATGGTGCGGGGCAGCACCGGAGGAAGAAAAACATTTGGCAAGGACCCCCGTCATCGTGTCACCCCACGAGAGCCGCCAGCGGAGACCGTTTATTTCGCTCCCGAAAGTCGTTCCCTCGTCTCTCGAGGGAATAAGCAACTTTTCAGCAAAGCGCTCGTGCACCGAGGAGAAAAATAAGTCGAGGAAACCTCTCGGTCGCGCGTAGATTTCCGGTCTCGGGAACTTTCGGCTTCCCAACAAGCGAGTTCACACGTCGTAACGACTCATATAAAGAACACATTTTTTTTCACTTTTCTTGAATGTTATATCCTTTCGACGATCCTTCTATCCTTTATATTTTCTTTGCAAGCTCCTCTGTTACCGGACGAGCGGGGGATATCTTTTTTGCTCGGCCACTCGAATGCTTTGCTTCGAGTTAGCGTGCAAACGCCCCCGCGCTCGATCGCCACTTTCTACAAGGTCGAAACTCGAACCCGGAAAAGTTGCGAGGGAGCTCCGAGATACGAAAACATATATATTCCAAGCTCGCTCTCTTGTACACGAATAAACTTTCAACCAAGCTATTCACGCCGTTAACACACCACGGTGCGCAAAAATTTTCCTTGTACAAAAGGGAAGTGGGCTCGATCTAGAATTTCGTTTTTGTTCTTTGATATAAAAACTCCGGAAGCTCGCTGTTCAATGAGAAACCGGATCAAGCTGAAATAAGTTCCCGATGACGCAGCTACGACTTCAACATTTACGGTACCGAAACGTGATACGCCTATTTATTTACAGATTTTACTCAATATATACCAAATCCATTTTAAAACATTGGAGCGAAAATACGTTTTTATGCTCAGAGTAAAAATAAAAATATATAATAAAAGCTTTTTGCTATTTTCTTCAGAAAAAGCAAAATGTTGATAAATATTTAAAAATTCATGAAAAAAAACATGTTATTTGCTGAAAGGTATACACTTGACATGCATTTAATATGCAAATCATATTATGCCTACTTCATCGTTTTGGACACTTTTTCCCCTCCACTTCTTAATAACAACTTTTTTTTAGCTTTCCAAATATTCCCCACCCAAAAACGACTTTTCGGGCCGTCAGCATTTCCGATTTCTCTGCTAAACTACTGGAAACATAGATCCTCCTCAGTTACTCCCGTAAAATTTATCCTTATGCAACAATAGAATGACCGTATCTTTTAAAATTCAATATTAAAAAGTTTTTTGTTCGAGTGTCCGGTGATAGCGATTGTTCGCATGAAGCAGAGTTGTGAGAAAAAAAACGATGTTATTGAGAGTAAAAGTGAGAGTGAGAGAGAAATTAAGAGGGAGAAGAGGGAGGAAGAGGGAGCTGGAGAAGACGAAGTCAGAACGAGATGAATGAAAAGAAAAGCGAGTGCTTTTCGCCCTGTTGGTACTTTGCAGGACAAAGGGAATGCTTGCCTTTTCGTATCTCACAGTCTCTCTTTCTCTTTCTCAAGCTTTGGGTATAAAGCTCGGGGCTGTATAGTTATATATGGGGAGTTTGCAGACGCCCTCATGTCGGGCAAACATATCGTGGAAGCGTGGTTACGCGTAGCCTCTCCGTGCGGTTCGTTCTGCCCCGTTTCCACGCGGCGTTTCTCTGCACTCTGCTCACGTACGACGCCTTTATTGGCCCCAAAAAGGAAGCGCACGGGACGCGACAGCCCTCTCCACCTCTTTTTTTTTTATACGCTCTGCCAGTCTACCCTGCGAGCATGTGAAGGAAAAAAAGAACGGGAGAAGAAAAAACATCAATCGAGTACAGCTGGACCGCGCACTTCTCCGACGAGAGAAGAACCTTTCTCCCTAGAACCATTTCTTATACCGACTTTGGAGAATCAAAAAAAAATTTGATGAAATGCGACCCGACCTGACTGTCATTTTATTTTCTACAGACAGTCTACATCACGATCAGGATCTTGGCGTATTGTAAATAGAAAGTATTTCAAAAATTGGTACACTGAAAGAAATTACCACAAAGTACATTTCATTATGAAGTATCTATTGTAACAATTATTTGGAAACGACATATATATATTTTATAATAAAACATTATATATATTTAAAACCGGATCAAAGTGAAATTCGTTTAGTTCCATAATAATCAAGATAATTTTTATACTTTTATATGTATATGGTAAGTTTCTTCCATTCTTTTCTTCCAGTGTGTTTTCGTTCTTAAGGGACTTTTACACCAGCTTCTTTGGAATTAAAAAACTTAAAAAAAAAACGATAAAAAGTATAGAACCGTGTTTAATGATGATAATCGAGGGAAAAAGCTGCCACAGCTGTTTGACAGGACGTATCCCTCGTCTCGACTTAAAACATAAACTATCTTGAGCGAAGAGCTCAGAGTGCGGGTTTCTAATCAATCGAGAGTGCAAGAATAAGCCTTAAACCAGTCGACCCGAGAGCTTCGTGACGTAATGAATAATTAATCTCCGTGAAATCTCGAGCGTTATTTGCATAAGCCCGGATTATGATGACTGGCCCGATGACTCTTCCGGAAAAGTTGAGCGGAAGTAGGAAGACTCTCGTTGGTCGAGTCTCGAAACCCCTCGTATATTCTAAGAGAAACTGCACTCATTTCTGTAAGTGATAAAACCTTTTCCTTCCCACAGCGGCAAATTGAATCACTTCGGGTAGAATTTCTCACTCGGAAAAATAAGCCTCATCCGCGCCATTCGAACGATTTACGCATTTGAGCGATGAACTTTCTACTCGCACGATTTTCTCACTATTGTAAACGACTTTTTTCCTTTCTTTTTTTCATTCTCACCCTCACATTTTAGAATCGGAGCGTTTTTTCTCGTCAATTGACATTTACGAATCGAGGCCGATAAAGTGTCGTAACTCGAAGAGCAGAGAGCAGACACGTCGGTTAAGGGTGATGGGTTGCGTGGCATGTCTCCTGGCAATAATCGTACGAGACAACGCGCGGCGCATCGACCTTATATTGGCTGTGAAACATCCCTGGCAGCGGCCGGGCTGAACTTTTGCGAGGTGAGAATGCGCGAGATAGAAAACGTCGGAGAGGGACAGATCAAGATTGATTTTCGTTGCCATGATTCTTAGGGGACACGACATTCAACGACATCTCGAGACTCTTTTATTATACGTACATCTATAGTTAAGATTATTTACAATTTGTAGAAAGGAAACTTTTATCATTTTTATATAGGTATAAACCCACTTATACACGAGAATCTTTTATCAATACAGCTATTTTATTTAAAGCGAGCAATATTTTGAACAATTATTGAATGTTTAGCCCAAACTTTTTTTTTATAACGGCCCTAATGAGAGAAATTCGCAAATCTATACCGCAAAAGCCGCAGCCGGTTCTCAATCATGTTCGTCGACGAAGTGTGGAAAAATCGTTATACGTTTTATCATGAGTTTAATCCGAAAAAGCGATGGGAGCGCCAGATCGGTCGGTTCGCCCGTTCGCCGACCGCAGATCGACGTTAAGAGCGCGGGAGAGGGGTGGATCCCCGTCCTGGAAGCTCTACGGAGACACGAGGGTGCTCGAACGAACGAAACGTTGAATATTCACGGGCTTCCGGACCAACGAATTGGACCGGCGACGACGCCCTGACCGCCTCTCCGACTCCGGACCATTTCCTCTTCTCCCTTTCTCTCGACGCACTCTGGAGCGTGAATATTTAACCCGAAGGGAGAGATACACACACTGCGATCAAACTTCATTCACAATTAAGGAATTATCCTTCACTCGATATTTGCATTTTGTATAGAAATAATCATATGTTTTATACGTGTGTTTCCAAATTTATTTTACGACTCGACTATAAAAAGTCATACCTTTACGATCTCTCTTCGTATAAAATTTATATAGCCACTATAGCTGTAATATCGTCCATGACACTAATTGATCAACTTACACTGCATCATTATATACGTCAAGTCAAAACGGGGTAGCTGATTGTAGTTGCAAAAATAGCGTAATTTAATTTATCTCGAAGCTGCCAAGATATCCGCATAAGAAAATAGTTAAACTGCCATTCGAGTTTGAGAAAGCATCATCTTTGAAACCATACACATTGAAAAAGGAAGGAAGCTCGTGAAATTGAAATTTCCGGATTTAACATCGAGCCCGGGTCGTATAAATCTGGCCGCTGATTAAATTAATCAGCGTGGAACAGTTCGTTGAACGAATTTCGTTTTAATTGGTGCTTTACATTCCTACTTTCTCATTGAAAAGGAAAGACGGTTTGAAGGTGAAAAAGAAGAAGAAAGAAGGAGAAGAAGAAGAAGAAGAAGAAATGAGGTGTGCGCTGGCGGTGCATTACTTTTCCGGTTGAGCGCAGTGGAGAATCTCGGGGTCCAGAACCCGGGGAAAACTTGCGCGATAAAGTCAAACCTCTCCTCTACGAGCCTCAGGCACTTCATTCTCTTATCCCCCACCTTGTCTCGCAGGCTTTTCTTTCATTGCTCCTGCGCACTGATATAGACCCACATCACCATTATCCTCCTCCCTTTTATTCCTTTTTCTCATTTTACAGCCTCTCTCTCTCTCTCTCTTTCTCTTACCGCCTCTACTCTTTTCCGGGTCCTTACTCATTATTTCCTGTACTTCATCCCCCTCCCTTTCCCTTTTCCTCTTTTCCTTTATTACTCTTTCCCTTTTTTCCTTTTCGTTCTCGCTGCTCAAACGTTTCAAAAACTCAAATTCATCTCTGGTATTTTAACATATTCTGAAACAGAAATATATGAACGCGAAAATCTTGAATACGGAGTGTACCGAGACAAGATGGAACAAAGCGTCGCATTTGCATTTGTCAAACTGGAGGCTGACGGCACCGTTTATTCTCGTTACTTTTCATCCCGGTCATTACGGTTTCATATAATAAATTTCTATTCTGTAAATTTCTGAAAATTTAGCTTTTCCGGGGACAAACAAGTTTTCTTCCTCATTCAGGAATTACCGCAATTCACCGTCCAAGAATGAAGACAGTCTGTGAATGAGACTTTTTTCGGTGAATAAAAAAGGAAGAAACTTGAAAAAAATGTAATTGTTCATGAATGAAAATAAAATGAGTGAATTCTAAGTGATTCTTAATAAGTACTTAGCGATAATTATTAATAGAATTATTATTATTGTAAAAATTTTTTCGAAAAGATGAGTTACTGCTATCAAGATTTATGCGTATTTTATTGATACCAATAGCATCGCCGTTGGTACCGAGTATAGGCATTAAATTACTCTGGTTATTACTATTGCCGTTATTATACACATGAAAGGTTTTTCCAATGGCTAACTCGCATGTGGGGCACTGCTACGCTTGATAGGCCGATCATTTCGTAATTATCGTTACGCTGAAAGGAACGATAATTAAAAACCACCCAGGGTTTGGCCCTCTCCCGTTCACGCGCAGGTGAGCCAGAGGTTCACTACGAAATTGGAACGGCTAAATCGATTGATCAGAACAGTTTGGCGATATGGACATACTCGTGTCCTGTTTCCAGAGCAAATTGGAAGTATAATATTTTTTAATCATTGATACGACTGTAACCCCCCCATCAGAATTTTGTGAGCCAATATTCCTCTTTGTTTTTTTCATCCAGCGTCACATATCCTCTCTCATCGCTGCCATCGCCAAATTTCTGCTCGTATATGCTCGCACAACGGTACAAAAAGTGATGCCATACGTTCACCCCTGGGTTTGCTCATCATTTTCTCGGTAGCGTCCAAAAACGCGCTCGCGGAAAATGGTCCTCTCTTTTTGTCTGCACTCAAATATTTTTTCACTAGCCATTTCGCGTTCTCGATACGATATTCTAAATTACTGCCAATGATCATTCGATCGTGCGAAAAATATTCTAGAAAATGTGCACTTATTACAAGACTAATTTGAAAGAGAGTTATCCAGTGCGAATTTCTATTGAAAAATAATGACATTTTGAGTCGAAACGTTTTGTTGACCATACAAAGATACGATTTATATGTACTATTTTTTTTGCTTTGTCAAATGTGTTGGTGTACATTCGGTCTCTTGTCGCTGTTTAATTAAAGGAAACGGCCTACGGCTAAGAGCAAAGACGTCTCAAATAGATAACCAAAGCTCGCCCCTTGCTCTTGCTTCATCCCCAGCGAAGTTCCACATCGGGGTTGTAGGTTTATACACGGACGTACACTCAATGCGAATTCTGCGGATCTTGTTAGCTGACGAATGCCTCGAGGGGATCCGAATCGCCGACGGGAGCTCTTTTAACGACCCTGATAGTTTTACACAACAACCGAAGACTCTGCCATTGTTGCTCAGCTTACGAAACAGGAACTGACGAACAAGAAGAAGAAAAAGTGAAAGAGCGAAACACGCTGGGAATCTAGAACAGAACCGATTGAATAAACCGCGCACGTACTCATCTCCTTCGAATCCTTGATCGCTCGAAATAAATTATTAATGATTTGTAAAGGCGCTAAGAAGAAAGCATAATAAAAGATTTCACGCATGCTGAGCACGATACGTAATTTTCGAATGTGAATATCGGAGAAATATAAACATATAGTATATATACACCAATTCCATTTTTCAGACATTTTCGTAGATAATATCGCGAATAAAAAATTTAATATTCGAATACAGAGCGGAACCGGAATAAAAAGCTCCCGTGAAACACCTGCAAACATGAATTCGAAAAAAGAAGAAGTAGATAAATATACATATAGTGAGAGAAGAGGAGTAATAACTACGATGTGGCAATGAAGGGTTGGAACAATATTTGCCTCATCGTACAATCGACTCGTGAGTAAATATTGGCAGAAAGAGGGTTTGCGCCGTTGAGCTTTCGCTACGTATATTAAATGATCCTCCTTGCTACAGGTATGCTCGCTCAACTTTCATTTTTTTACGGTTACAAGCTGACGACTGACGAGTATATCCACTCCAGATCATCCAGAATTGTCTTTGATGTGTATACTATGAAAAAGAAAATCAAATTAAGCATAGCTTTTCGTCCCTCTTTCATATTTTCTCTCCCTGTGTTTTATCAAAACGTTGAAGTTATTTATTCCACGAGAATTGCACTATCTCCTGAGTATCCTTCTTCTCCAACCAAAAATTAAACATCAAAGTCAACCTAAACGTTATTAAAGGAATCAATTAATCTTAATAATATATAAATGTGAATGTTTGTATGTTTGGATATTTGTTACTGAATCACGCAAAAACGTTTGCAGGGATTTGAATGAAATTTGTCATAGAGACAGTTTTCAACGTCGATTTGAACAAAGGCTACTTTTTTTTAACTCATAGTGTCTAGATGACACTGCAGAGTATGAAATTCTATAAAAATCGACCTATATCGACATGAAAATTGGTTTAAATATATATATTTAAACTCATAGAAAATGTTCGCGCTATTCACTTTGTTGTAACTCACCGCCATATAACCTGCTAGTATCAAAATAAAAAATCTTTGAATAAAATATAAAATAGAAGGAAAATATAAATTCCCCATTTATTTGAACGAAACACCGTTATCGAATTCTCATGTATAACATATAACAAGACTCATTAAATCGAGATTTTGATTTTTCTAGTCACTCATTTGAATCATTAAAGAATTATAGAACTCCATTAATGAAAATAGGCAAAATCACGAATGAAAAGAAAATGAAACTGGAGTTAACGGCGAGCTTTCACGAAATTCAGGCAAGATGTTACCGCGGGGTGAAAAGTTCGCGAAGCAAGAGAGAACAGAAGAAGAGGAGAAAAAAAGAAGAGAATCGGCTGGTAAACAGCCCGGGTCGTGTGGTTGTTTCACGGTCGTGGCAACATTCGAGAGGGCCTATCGAAGGAAAAGCAAGCTTATTTCGACATCTTCTCACTTCCCTGAACCGAATTTCCCATCGTCTCGACCTCCCAAATTTCAACGGCAAAAAGTTCTATACTCGTGTAAATATACGTGTGTGTAGATAGAATATGTATGCGGCAAGCGCGTACAGACACGCAGAGAGCCCGAAGAAACACGGCTTCGCAACCTCGGCCCAATGTAATCAACTGAATGAACAAGTGGCTCTGGAAATCCACGATGTGCCGCTGGCAACCACCTCCAATACCCAAGCACGAACACCCAAGCTCACCAATGGACAAATACATAGACCGGTCCAACGGTATTTGATCTTCTCCAGCGTGTAGTTATCTAAATATACCATGAGGGGTAACCCTAATGACGGAATCAGAGTGAGAGTGTGAAAGCCACTATTCGCTGGCTCCCCTAAGAATTCAATCCAGATGAGAAGCTGTCTAGAAATTTTGGCAAGAAACACTCAACGTCCTTTCTTACGAAAAATTTATATTTTTTAAAAAAGTAATTTTTCATTTACTCCATTACCAATTTTGACGTAAAAACATTTTTAGGCGATTTGGGGTAGAATTATTCAAAACTGTATGATACAAAAACTACATCTGATGAAACTGCAATGAAAATGTAAATTGCGAGAGAAATGCACGAGACACGTATGCAAGATGTGCAATACATGCATTAGTATAAAATATATTTTTAAGAATTACCTAAGCGAAGTTGTAATGTGATTGTATAGAAATTTTTGAAAATTCAACGCTTTTCAATCCTCTTTGAGGATTTATACTTGAAATGGTTTACTACTGCACTGAAAATTACTTATATAGAAAACGCAAAAGTATATGTATAGTTGAAAAATTATTTGAGCAGTTTGAACTATAATGGTTAAGGAGAAAAAAAAGTCACACGGAGGGAAAATTATCTCATAACGAATAAAGAGCAAAATTATTTTAATAAAAATATTTTTTAATCGTTTCAGAAACCCTTCGTGTCAAAAAATAATGAATGTATAAAGAAGTTGTATAGTGCGAATAACAAAACCAAGAGGATGAAAAAATAGACTATATGCAGAATATGAAAAAGTTTCACGCTTAAAGCACGTACCGAGTTGTTTAACACACATTTTTTTCCAATTTATGTTCGACACGAAATGTTTTTTTTTTCATTTTTTTTCACGTGTCATCCGTTTTCTTATATTTTTTTTTATTTTCCGATTTTATAGTTTCGTCACGACGAACCGCGTGAGCCGTCCTTTATACGATATTCACGCATTTACTGGTCAAATCTAAAAAAGATTTGCTTTGGTCAGGCATCAATGTACTGCATACATAATATACGTACTTCTGAGTCCGAATATAAAATATATAGAGCGTGCAGAAAGTGGTACATAAATTTCTGTACAGGGTGGAAGGAACGAGGTGAATATGGGTGAACGGTCCTCGAACGCGACGCAACATTCGTGACAACGAACGCCGCGTGGACAGACCATAAATTTCGTGAAACATAAATCCCTCGACGTACGAATTGTAAGGGACGACAGGAGCGCAGACGAGCGAGAATCCATTGCGAGAGAAACATTTTTAAAAGCTCTTCTCGCAAGAGTTCGAGAGGAACGCCAGACCCGGGACAAACACGCCGGGAACGTGCGCGTTCTCTCACACGAAGATTTGTACCGGAGGACACACACGTTGCTCGCATTAGCGGACGAGCAGCTTAAAACGCACCTAGCAGGCAAAACTCTTCGTTTTCGCCATAACTGTATACAGTTTAGCGTGGATTTTTTCTCCCCCTTCTTCTATCTCTTTATTATTGCTTTCTCCCTCTGTCCACTGCGCGCTTTTATATTCTTTTCTCTTCCGACTCGTCGCCGTCCCTTTTATTCTTGTATCAGATGCAAAAGTCAGGCGGCACTTTTTTTCACCTCGTACGTCTTCATAAATTAAGCGTTAGCTCAGAGCGTTTTCGTTTCTGCCTCGTTCGTAAAACCTAATGAAAAGGAAAGAAGAGAGAGAGAGAGTAATAAGGAAGAAAAGAATGAAGAGTAATTTGAAAAATTATCAACGCTCCCGAGACGCATTTATTCTCTTCGCTCCGTTTTATTAATTTTTTCCATCGTACATCCAGCTTGTTACTACAGTGTAAATTTGTTTTGACGTTTCACACTTATTTTTCATTTTGTTTTTACACTTTCACATCGATCAGTACGGAGTCGAAGCGGAAAGGATTTCAAAACTTTTTATCACTGTGCCAGTGAGCTGTTGTTTCGATACCATCCAGCGATAAATTTGCCAAAGAAACAGCGAAACGACAATTACCAATCCATTCCGAATATCGTTCTCGTTTAACAAGGTGTGTCGCGCACCCGTGGATTTTCATTTCTGTCTCGACCCCTCTCTTCCCTCTCATTCATAACTTACATTCTGAGCGCATATGGAACGATATTACGTGAAATGCATATTTCGCTCTTAACTCGAGGATTTTCGTGAGCTCTCGAGCGAATACACATTTAGTTTCCGTTCGACGTGTTCTCATTAGAGAATGAGAGAAAACGAGGGGGAGAAGGAGAGAGAGCGAAAGGTAAAATTCTCGTCCCGTTCAGCACTAGAGACAGAGAGGAAGGAACAAAGTTCAACGAGAGTCAAGATTAATATATATATACGTATGTTTCTCTCCATCACATGAGAGAGAGAGAGAAAGAGTAAGAGAGAGTGAGAGAGTGAGATAAGCCAAAACGGAATAATATCCCGTGTGTCTTCATCCTCGCCGTCGACTTCCTCTACTGCAGCGACCTCTCGGAAAACATCTCAGTGTGTCTCGCGACAATGGTCATAGAGGCAAGAGACTGGGTTAAATTCAATGTCCGCACGTGCGCAGATGTCCACCTAAATTTTCATCGACGTATTTATAGAAACGCATACGCAGAAGCAACTCAAAAACTTTGGCGCAATATTAAACGCCTGTCAAACGGGGGGTTGATGGCTATCCTTGTTTCCGTTTCTCCCTTTCCGGAAGCATCAGTTAACGAAGGACGCGCCGACTGGTCGCAGCCGCACCGGAAGTCTTACCTTGTTCGAAAAGTCACCAAAATTACGCCCTTTCACAAATCAAACGTCATTGCCCGAGAAAGCATTATCTTTCTCGTTTTTCCATCTCTCGCTTCCATATCCTATCCCTCGCCTTTGAGTTGCGAGTGCTTTTCGTGATATTATGTTTGAGTTCGCACGTAATATACGCCACCGCAACCACAGAGTGCACGAACACACAAGCGAAAATCTGTGGATTCAACGCTGCGTTCAAGTCCCGAATATATATTGTGCACCGAGAAGCCTCCGGGTAATTTCGTCCGAGTTTCTCTCTGCCCAAAGTGTACACGTTCCATATAAACCTCCTGAACCGATACTTTTGTCTTTCCCGCTAGTCTCGTTGAAATTTGAAAAATTAAGAAAAAAAATGTTATTTCGACATTATTTATACTAATTTATTAACCTCTAAATAGAAGACACACCGTGCATTATTTTTATTTACATCGTGCGTATATAAGCTAAATAGAAAAATTTTGATTTATTCGTGATGACGATCATGAATTATTTTCTCAATGATTTTTCAGTCTAAAAATTCGTTCGACTGTGTATACCTAAATTCGAAATTCTTTCGCATTCCGAGAGAAGCACTGAACTAAATTGGATATTTTCGTAGACTATGGAATTCGGATAACTTTGTTGTATTTGACGGGCTGACAGGGTGTATCGTGGAGAAACAGAGAATGAAGACGAGAATTTATGCGTGACGACAGTGAAGTTATCCGAATTGGTAAAGTTTCTTGTGTCTCTGTAAGTCCCTCTCCTTGCTCATCGTGCACATGCAAGAAAGTCACTGGTCGCACGTGCTTTCAAATACGACAGAACGAGAGAGAAAGGAAAGTTTCGATATACAAATGCATTATAATTCTTCGTCCGACCGCTGCTCTCTCTTTCTCTTTGTCCCTCTGTCCCTCTCTTCGCACTTATGCCGGAGATAACTTTGATGAAAACTCCTTCGTCGAAAGTTCATGGATCGTCTCTTCGTGCTCGTGCATGTGCACAGACGACGCAGTCGTCGCGTATATTTCTCAACGCTGAACAAACGGGGACGAAACGTCTCTGGGTCTCGATACAAAGGCTTAACAACGTACTATTGGAATCACGTCAATTTTGTTGAGTAGACTATCTACATAGCTAAAAGGGAATAAATTCTAAATTCTAAAATTCTAATTCTCTTTTGAAACATTTTTATACTCAGATGACGTTAAAATTTATAAAGCAAACTGAGAAATTTGTAATTGAAGGCAAAAATGAGCAAAGGGGTAATACAACTTATTATATTCCTTGTTATATTCAGTATTCAGGAAAATATTTGTCTCGCTTCTTTTTTACAAATATAGTAAGTGAAACTGTAGATGAATAGAGAAGAGAGCAACTGCGAGTCTGTAAATGGAGAATAAGCAGACGAGAAAGCATTGGGAAGCGAGGAAAAAAAATAAAGAGCAGTAGAGCGAGGATAGAGGTTAAACTCGTAGGCAAGTCGGGGCGAAGGGGATGAAAGTTTTGGACGCGTGGTTACAACGTTCTTGGATAAAACGTGTACAAAATTGTTACTCCCTGGACGAGAATATCGCGAGCTCGGCGAAGCTTTCGTTGAATCCTTCTCACTTTTTTGTCTCACTCGCCCCGTTCGCGAGCGAGACTTTCATAGAGACGATTTTCCACCTAAAAATAGAATAACCCGACTCTCAGAGAATTCGAAATAAGAATATTTTATTCAAGAACAAAAAAAAAAGAAATATCGTGTTGTAAAAAAGTATGCGAATATAACGTTTCGCAGCTATTCTGCGGAAGAACAATTTTGGTCTCATTATTTTTTTTGTTTTCCGTTCTTTTTCTTCTCCGTCTATATTACAAAATGTTAGGGTAAAGCCGTACTCCGGGTGAGAAACGACGTTTCGACCCTCTATTTTGCGATACCTGGCTCTCCTGGGTCTAGGTCTGAGTATTTTTCCCGACGACGCAGCCGAGGACGAGGACAACAAAATATTGCCGTCACATTTATTGCTTCGGTGTGGGAGCAACGTCTCCGAAGGAAAAGACGAGAGAAAGGCAGGGAGCATCTTGGTCAAAGAGGGGAAATGGGAACGAATGGATAAACTCTTGAAATGAATATACAAAAAGTCCTCGTCCGTTTCACAGGAAAACTAGTGCGCTCATGAGCAAAGAAAGCTCCCCGGTAAAACAGAGAGAAACAGGAAAATACGAAGAGAGCGAGTGGAGGAGCGACTTTCAGTTGAGTTCCGGTGGAATACTACCGTTGAGACTTGCTTTGAAATAATTCATGCTGGCGTACTGCTTGTTTACGAAATATATTGTGCAACTATCTGCACCACTACGAGTAACTTTATCTCCCCATTTTTCCCTACAATGAATAATTACAAAATCCGTCAAAAATTTTCTTACCTTGTGCCAACAAGACTTACAAATTTTAGCAATAGTGAAACTAGGTAAAAAGAAACGCAAGTTATTATTAAACATAATTGAGTAAAGTAATTGGGCTTCTACTTAGAGGGAATAATTATACTTGGTTAAAATGAAGGGAATTCTGTAAAATTTGGTGACAATGAACTTGAGCGTCAGTTATGAAAATATACTTTTTGACATTTTTTCCTTCACGAGTTTAGAATTATCGACATTAAAACCCAGTCCTTATGTGCACAGAATATATTATACAATATTAGAATATATTATATTATATTTCTATTCCTATACCCATAAACTTTACATTCTTCTCAAAGTAGATTGTAAACATTTGATCCTTTCTGCAATAGTTAGATTATCAATACACGATACATAACTCTATAAAATTTGGTGACAGTGAACTTGAGTGTCAGTTATTAAAAAAAAACACTTTTTGATATATTTTTCTTCATGAGTTTAGAATTATCGATATTAAAACCCAGTCCTCATAAATTTTACATTCTTCTCTAAGTAGAATATGAATATAAGCATTTGATCCTTTCTGCAATAGTTAAATTATCAATACACGAAACGTAACTCTATAAAATTTGGTGACAATGAACTTGAGTGTCAGTTATTTAAAAAAACAGTTTTTAATATATTTTTCTTCATGAGTTTAGAATTATCGATATTAAAACCCAGTCCTTATAAACTTTACATTCTTCTCTAAGTAGAATGTGAATATAAGCATTTGATCCTTTCTGCAATAGTTAGATCATCAATATACGAAACGTACTGTTAATAGCCTCTAATGAAACTCTCCAACTTACTAATACGCACACAATCATGCAGAGAGTCACAGTGCTCTGGTATGGAGAGACTAAGCTCACACAGCCGCCAAGACTGCATGTTAATTTCTGTGTACGTATATCTACGAGGAAACTACTGAACGGCAGAGAATGTAAATTATTCAACCGTTTCCTCCGGATCAAACTTCCTAATCACTCAGCGAGCTCAATTATTTATCTTGCTTTGTGTATCCACCACAATATTTCCTATTATTATATTTATTATTATTGTTATTATTATTATTATTATTATTATTATTATTATTATTATTTCCACATTAATAATTTTCACAACGTTTCATAGTGAAAATACCAAAAACAAATAACGGGCTGTTTGCAGTAAATACGGAAAATGAGCTGCGTAGTGCATACGAAAAAGTTAATAAAGCGAATATGATAATGTGGAAGAATGACGTATGTGCACACGATGTACTCATAAAAATACGATAAAAGGATACCAGTGCCGTCAGTGAGAAATATCATAATTGAGCACGATCGAGACGCGTAAACGTGAGAGTTGGAAAGGATAAATATCGTATCACCAATTAAAATGCATTAGTCATTCAAGATCATATTAATTGAATTTTATAACAATGGAAATAATAAATGACTTTTCACTCTCACCCTCAAGGGAAGCGGGAGCCGAGGGAGGAAGCGCGCACGTGCATCCTCGCTCGATAACTCACGCAGATGCGAACATAAATCCTGTGAAAAGTTATTACGTTCGTGACGCGCCCGTTATGAAAATTTTTCACGTGTGATCCGCGACGACAGGTTTGACGAACGCCTAGCAAAACGAATGCGGACAGTCTGGGATTATCGACAAAAAATGAACCGCGCAACGTATACCTCTTTCGACGCGCGTGTCCGTGTTTGTGTGTTTCGACGCGCATTCTTGAAATATATGATAATAATGAGGTCTCAAACAAACTGAATGGCTCTTTTATTTGTTAGTTATATAGGAATTGCATCTCATTTTAAATTTAACGAAATTCTATCGTGAGCGTAACAAGAGCTTTTTGCCTCTGTCAAAAAAAAATATCATTTCTCGTCACGATCACAATGTCGCTGCGTACGAGTATAAAATCCTTCCTTTTTCCGGACATTCGACCACGTTTCTCTCGTTTTCTCCGTCATTTATTTCCCGCTTTGCGCTCATCATAGCCTCTTTGGAGCTTTCGCCGTGAATGTAAGCGCGCCCACCTTTTGTGCCCGAAGTCGGTTTTCCTCTATATACTCTATTCTTTTATTATTCGTGTTACGGAAGACGGCCTACTATTTTGCCGTACCAAAGGACAATGAGGAAAATAAAATATTAACCGAGGCCAAATATGTAATATTCATGTTGCACGGGTGAGCTGTTAGGCTTCTCATGCATTCACCATTGGTACGCGAATTATTATATACACACCCTTTTATTATCCTTGTCGAGAGAATGTGCTGCTACCGAAGCTTCCTCTCTGGCGTGTACACAAGGTGTCTCATAATTAGACCTTGGAACTGAACGAATGGGATTCTTAATCAAAAATTCATGATTAATAGCGTCCTGAGACATTTTTTTCGATCGAACATAACAGTGACGAGTTATTGAGCATCAGGCAAAAATCAATCGGTAGCTTGAGAATAAATCAATCGGTAGCTCGTTAGCTGAATTTTATTTGCTCATAATTCCTGAGGATGCGCCCGCGTATAAGGAAAAAAACAAACATGCAAAAAATCTTTTTGACTCGGAATGTTCTCGTGAGCGCGCCTCCGCTGTGTAAAATTCGCATTAGTCACTTCTGAAACACCTTATGTAGTCAGCAGAGGTGAGCAGGTAGATATTTTACCGCTAAACTCCCGCGTGCGAGAGAACGCGAGATGGAAGGAGTCACCGAGGTTCACCCCCGCCTTCTTCCATCGTACTTGAGCAAACTAACCGAGTGCAAGCGGGAAGGGAGAGTTTAGAATGGAGGGATGAACATTATTAAGTCGGTCCCCTCTGTTCTTCTCGTTCTAGAACGGAGATTTATCTCGGAGGGTTTGCGTCGCGAATGCAGCCTGACTTCACGATGTATGACCCTACGTCAAATTAGCCTGCAAATAAAAGCGACAGGATTCGTTCAAGATTTCATCATTTCGACAATCACTTCGTAAATATAAATAATTCATAAAAACGACAAATAAATTGATTCTCCAAATTTTTCTTTTCTTTGCTTAAATTTTATTTAACAAAATAGACAAATGCAGGATCGATAAATCTGATGGTTGGATTATTCACAGACATACAGCTATTATAATTTCGTGTTGAAAAACCTCTACATCTGAGGCTACTTTTATATTTTTCATTGATTATCTTTTGTTTCAAAGTAAAAAGAAGCGAAAAATAAAAGTCTTCTGAAGACGCCATATAGTTTAGAAAGCCAGAGAGGCAAAAGGAGAAAATTCTCCAAGCCAGAGAATTTAATCCTGGCAAAGTAATATTCAGGTATGAATATAATTTGTACCACAACGCCAGGCTCCTTAAACCGCTTTCCTCTCTCGTGTACTGATTTTTTCTTCTCTTTCTCTCTGTCTCTCCCTCTCTTGTTCCTTTTATTAAAGAACACGTCCCGTATAATCTTCCGACATGGGTAAATTGTATATTCTCGATGTAGCCTGAGCTTATGGTTGACGACAATATGCGCAGTATTAAATATGAAGATTATATATAGTATATAGAAAAGCCGAGAGATCGGAAGAGTACGAAAAAAACGATTTTCACTTGTTTTGCTCAAACGTGTGTTTTACGTACACTCGGTAACAAGTTAGATTGGCACTATCTACGAGTCTCAGAGCCGAAACTATACCTTTCATCGAAAAACCAAAACCTCTTACGTTTAATACCTATTTTATTTTAAGATCAATGACCAATTCTCTCCGAAAATAATTTGTAATCCATTCCCTTAATTTTTCGCACTTTTGTGACACTCAAGGAAAAAACCCCCTAATCCGCAAATGCACTACACTTTTTCCTCTTTTCCAAAAATCCATATTCATCATAGCTATAAAAACTCCCTTTTCATCCCCAATACTTATATTTTTCACCTTTAAGAAGAAAAATAAAATAAAGTGAGGTAAAAGCATGTAGTAACAAGAAAAATAAAATAAAGTGAGGCATTTTCAAAAAAAAAGAACTAGTCAACGAACTTCAGCACGGATCACTCTAAATTTCCATCAAAATTTCTGTCCAAAACATCAATAAATTGTTATGTTTATCCAAAATTCAATTTTATCAAACCACCAATCAAAACCATCGAATCCCAACTATTAAAATGTTCGAGAATTGTTTTAATTAAAATTTCTTCATACACGCATTGTTTCAAAAGGTAATCAAAGGGATCCATTATCAGCGAATCACGGATGCATTATCAAAATGCAATCATCTAGATTAATTCGTATCGTTGCGGACCACATTTTTTTCCTGACTTTAGCTCAAGTTTATTATATATTTTAAGCGCTTTAAGTTTGAAGTATTAAATCATCTGGCTATAAAGTTATTTGTACGCTACTCTCGTCCAATCATTTACTCCGATTTTCAGTATATACTTATATATTTTTCTAAATTAGCTTTACTTTTCAAGTACTTAAATTCAAATCTGTACCTACTCATATGCTTGTTACTACATTTTTTTACCTCACTTTATTTTATTTTTCTTTGGTAATTAAATATATTTATTATTATCTCTGACGTATTCTCTTACTTTTTTCTTTACCTAAGGGTTTCTGAAAGGTAATAAAATTCATACATCTCTCGCTCTCTGTTATAGTTGTAACTCCAGCCAAACTCCTCCACGCTTTTCTTTTCTTTTATAATCTTTTTATTTTCAGTATTCTTGGTTAGTAAGCATTGCCAGTGCTATTTATTTTTCAAACTTTAAAATAAAACTTTTATTTACACACGTTTTCTAGTCTAATACAACCTAAGAATAAAATTCATGCTATAGTCAGTCACGAGCAATAATTAATTCCTTATAGTCGATTCCTAAAGCAGTTTAGCAAATTAAATTATATCAAATCTTTTTTTCTCTGATAAAATGCAATTGATTCTATAAAATTTCAAAGATACACATATTCATCAGGAACTATAGTCGTTCATATGAGAAAACATTTTTAGTAAAATTATTTGAAAAATATTTTATATCTATCATACGATAAAAAGGAGTTCTAAAAACTGTATAACAGACATAAAAATGTATAAAACAAATATGGAAGATGTAAAAGTTATAATGAAATTAAATGAATGAATTTTGATTTCAAATGACGGTTGTTGAAGCTCCTTTCGTGCAGTTCTGACGAAACTTATTCCTTGTTATAGCGAATTTCGACGTAAGATATTTACATTCTACTTGCACATAGATATATTTATTTACATATTTGTGTATATTCGTTAACCAGCACTTCCGGATAAAAGTGCGAGAAAAGCCCCGGAGATATGCCAATTCGCGAAAAGTGCGGGGAATGGGACGTCGAGGTAAGACGTCGGAATCTGCTGGATATTCGTGTGCAACTATTATATAATGTACATACCTGTACGAACTATTGTACATAATGTACCTTAGTTCACTAAATACGAATTCAACGAAAACTTTTCCCAGCTTCGAAGTTTTCTTACTGTCTCGTTATGCAGGTCGCGTCCGTATTTTGTGCGAGAACCTGGGAAAAACCTATAGAAGAGTTGGATTATTCTCGAACAAGAACTCAAGTATTTTGCAAAAGAAAGAATAACGAAAAAAAATTTTTTAATTGATAATTTTAAACGCGCATAAATACATAATTTTAAATATAGTATATATTTTTTTTAATCATTTAAGGTAGTTCGACCGTCATGAGTAGTCAAGTTGGCAACTAATTTATATTAATTAAATTTAAGTCTAATTTATTAATAAAATTAATAAAAACTTTTACATTGAAAATATTTTTATTACGTAAATGTACTAAAATTTTTTACAAATTTAATTAGCTGTTATCTACAGTGTAACGTAATGTCTGCCATCCGCTTCCGAAACGTCAAAAATAAATTTTTTTTATATCTTCTTTTTTAAAAGTGTCGTAAGGTTTTCTTGAAATAAACATAATCTGCGATAATTTTTCTTTATGATGGAAACTTTTCTGAAGCTCAATCACCGATTAGTTTTTTACAGTTTACATTATTGCGAGCTCTTCCATAAGGTACTGTGGTAAAATCAACGTTTTTGAATGAAAAAATTCAAAATTTAGCTCCGCAAGAGTCCCCAAAAATATGTGCTTATCATAATCAGAGGACTTGGAACTATCATCAATCGCAGAAATTGGTGGATATTCACCGTATTTGTTCAAATAGCCGAACTACTTCAAAGTAATAAATTTGAAAATACATTTTAGGAAATACCGAAATAAGTCTCAACGTCTCATGTTCCATTTTCGAAATATCGTCAAGGGCTGAAAATAATATGCTGCAAAATGCAGTGTAATATGATTGGGTTAATGAAAGGTTTATGTTTGAATCAGAAGAATACATCGACCGGAGCATATGTGTTCTGCTTATGTGCACGTGCATACGTCGTCGTCATCTCATCGAACGTTCCCTAATTGCTACTCAAATTAAAGCGGTGCATACTATGGTATGGTTGTTCGAGGTCGTTCAACCGATTACCAAGAGCTTCGATGCAATTACTGAAAGCCTCGCATCGCTGCATTCAGTACAGGTACTACCGTGGGTCCTCACTTCCACGAACTCTTGAAACTTCTCCATCGCCCATATACTTGCTCTTTTTCCTCTCATTTTTCTACCTCTCGATCTAGCAATTATATTATTCAGAGTCTATCGGATATAAATAATATGCCTAAAACTTATTTACAATTGACCTTTAATGTCACTTAAAATATCGAAATCAAGTGAAAATGAAAAGTATTTGAGAAAAATAAGTTTCTTGTCGCGGTTTTTTTTAAATTATTTCTCTCGTATATACATAACGTGTATTTTACATTTCAATTACATTCATATGAAAACTGGATCGAATTTTATTATACGTGATTTATTAATTTGTGCTCAAAAAAAAAACTTTTTTTAAAAATGTTTCGAATACAGTATTCTGCAAGATACATGTGCCCAGTTAATTACGACCAAATATTAGGTATATCAGTTTCGATTAAGAAATCGATAAAAATAATGAGAGCCAGAGGCGTTATAGAGCTTCGAGAAGACTGTAATAATCAACGAAGCGATGAATCAACGATGACTCTCATAGAAAATCATCCACATTATCGAATAACATATTCACATGAATTTTATTTTTTTCATTGGTTGTATTTCTTAGGTATTCTTATATACTACATAGTACGGGAGAAAAGAAAAACACGATAGAAGGGATAAGTGGAGGTTTCGGACGAGGTCAATCGTCCGGTTGAAATTCTGTGAGAGAGCGAAACCAAGAGGTAAAAGAAAACGAGAAAAGCGGCGGAGAAGAAAGATGTGCGGGTAGAAGAGAAGGTGGAAAGCGAGGAGAAGAAAACTCGAAGAGGTCTCGGTCTCTCGTTAGTCGTCGAGCGACAGACTTACGGCACCCATGACCTATCCCACCTCGGGCACACATCATCCTGAGGCTCGATGCTATACGAAACGAGAGAGAGGAAATAAGAAACTCGGCTGTGTTTGCTCCCCGTGTGGTCGATCGTGCCCAGTTGGCAAGTAAACTATTGCTCTCCTTTTCTCTTCTTTCTCTTTCCTTTTTATTCCTTGGCCGTTCATCGAGTTGCCTCGGCTCAGCGTTCGCGCTCTCGTACTACTTTTCGTCCCGGGCCGTAGTGGACTCTGCATGTTTGTGCACAGAGACGTACACAACCGCCGTAGACTCATGCGTCGAAAGTGCCTCTCGGGTACCAGCTCCACCTCCTGACCGATAATCGAATGTCCCTTCGTAAACAAACCAAAAAATACAGACGAAAGTATGGAGAAAAAGAACTTTCCACTTGGGAAATTTAATTTTCGTGCGCCCAAACAATAAAAGCTATTCTTTCCGTTATTGGAGTTTGAATTTATAAACTCCCTCTGTATTGGAGTCGGAGGAAGAAAAATTTCTCAAGAAGTTCTACTCATTCTTCGCCTTTCATATATATTTTTCAACGTCTCATTTTTCAACATGTGATGCATCTCGTTTTTTTTTCTCGTATTTTCCTATGCATGCACATTTTCCGAATGCGATACGCGCACGTGCGACTTCCGTCCCACGTTTCGGAGCTTCCAACGTCGATACACATCTCGATTTCGCTTCTGACTGACATATTTTGAATCGAGCGTACACGACGGGTTCACATACCACGGATGACGTGCAGAAAAAATACAGACAAACATAAGTACGAAAATACCTATATATTCCTAGCTTTCCAGTATTGACCGTGACGGAGACTCAAATATATAAGATTCTACGTACAACGAACATGTTCTTTCGTCTCCAACTCCTTCCCTATATCAATACGACGAACAAGCGTGTAATAATAAAATATGCCGAAATACGCAGACTAAACACGAATATACATATCAGATGCTCCAAGATATGCCAATTCAACTCTTTACTCAAATTAGTAAATCGGTTATAAGTTAAAATATTCGCAAACAATAATAACTTACATGTTTTACATTGAAATTTTGCTTTTTTGGTTTATAAAAATATTTTCTAAAATCCATAAAAATCGACATTATTTTGACGTAAATCGTATATTTAAGTAAAATCTGTTTTAAAAAGTACAAAAATAGTAGTTGAAAGAAGCAAAAACGCATTTTCAGATAATAAATTGAACAAGAAAAAAAATTAAAATCTTCTAGTGGTGCGAAACAGACGAATTTTGAGTCTCCCCATAAATATATATATATATATAGGGTTTGAGACACGCAGAACCGCGAACAGACGAATTTCACCATTTTCCTTATTCGACAACTTACATATGCGCTTTTGCATGCTCGCGAAAACTCCATGCAGCAATAATATTGAACGCACGATATTCGCCTTCTCAGAAATGAAACGAAGAAGAAGTGAGACGCGTGCAAGAACGACGAAAGACAGGAGGCGAAGAACATGCGGCGCGATCTGCGATTCTCACACCAGAAAAGATTTGATTTATATGTTAATCGACAGACAGCTGTCTCATGACGAGTGTACGCAAGTGTGCAGAGCCTGCTCCCTTGACTTTTCCGGTTTATCCAAGTTTCTCCAGCAAGCACGAATTCTCAACGGGCAATCGACAAACCGAAATGCCTGTCAATTGTATTGACCATCAAAATTTTTCATTTTTTCTTTTTTGTTTTTCTATATACATATAGAGATCTTTTTTTTGTTTCTTCACAATTTTATAAATATAAAGGTTCATGAAAAACCCAGTAAAGGTATAAAGGTATACTATATCAACGTGTCTGGGATTATGCTGTCATCGAATAAAAATCGATGATAAGACTGAATGCCGTGATAAAAGCTTATCGCGTCGCGTTGAATGAAGTGTTGCGGGTTTTCCAGACCGTTCACGCAGCATTAATAACGATTTATTCCAATGAACGTAAACTGTTGAAATTATTTTATTTTCGAACGCTATCGCATTCGAGTTTGCACTCGAGCGTTCATACGATTCTTAAAAGGAGAATAAAAATGCGCAAAAAACATCTCCACTGTTGTGATAACAATCGGTAAAAAACTAAAATACGTATATGGGTATATGTTCGCAGCATTTGAACGCATTTTGGATACGTTTCGTAAAGGTGAAAGAGTATTTTTATTCGTTTGCGAAATTTCATCGAAATCGAATGCTTTTTCAATTTTTTCGGAAATTGCTCTTCCATTAGTAACTTGAACAATAAAATTACGGTACTGGGTTTCGTACCGAATGGTGCAATACTCGCAGTAACTACTCCGAAAAGATAAAAATTCAATGTGATACAATTAGCAGCAAATAATCGAGTGACATTTTCATCGAACATACGCTGTAAACGAATTCAACTGGAATCGATGATTAAGCTACACACTCTATCGATTCGAGATAAAATTTCGGCTCCAATCCGTAGCAACATAAAAATTATACGGTACTGCAAAGAAATTGCCTTTGGGAAATTATTTTTCATCGTGATTAATGTGATTACAGAGAAATTGGATAATGGCAGTAATTTCGAACGAAAAATAGCATTGATTCTCTTTAATGATAGAACTTGATTCGAATTCGTATTTCTTTTACGTATAGAATATATTCATTTGTAATTCAAAGTGAACTGAATTGATGAAAATTTAAAAAAGAAATACCCAACCACCTATAGAGAGTAATATATATAATACATGCATAATGAAAGGACTCTTCGATGTGATGATTAAAAACGGTTGATACAAATTATAATCAAAGTACCACGGAGATATATATAGTTAAATCCAATAATAGATTGGGACCAAAGATAATCGTCAGACTTTACGGTATACCACGCAACTCTAGAAAAAAAATTTTTCTATAGGAAGAGTGATCGATGTTATTATTATCAATCATTTGTCACAGTTGTTGCGAAACTACTTGTGCCTTTGGGTGTCACGGTCTGCATGAATTTTATTTAAAAAATGTACGATTTATCTTTTATGTCAATAAATGTAGCAGATCGATACCTGAAGATTGTGACAGATATCGACTTTTTTAGATTTCATTGTTCTCACTTTTTATAATCTTGTACTCTTTTGCAACGTGTATATTGCAATGCTGATTAAAAATCGTAAAAATCGAATGGTACTATACTATAGCGATACGTATTGGCGAGTTCATCCACTCGGATGCGAGCGATATGATTATTTTTCCACAAATGTATTATCCATCAAGACATAAAATCAGAGTCGATTAGAAGCGCGTATCGTATAAAAAGACAGGAAATAACGTCCAAGAATCTCTAGTTGGCCGATCTTCTCAGTTTGACAATGCTGCTGTTCGTAATCTTCAGTTTACTGCTTGTTGGCAGTCAGGGTGAGTTTCTTGACGAGACATTTAATTCATCGTTCCGAATGAAAATCTAAAATAAAAAATGTATAAAATTTAGTTGATTTTAACGATAAATTTTCAATAAAGGTTTTACGTCAAGAGTTCCCTTTCCCGAGGATCGCATTGTTGGCGGCGTCGCGACAAATATTTCTTCTCACCCGCATCAAGTTTCGGTGCGACTGTATGGCAGTCATTACTGCGGAGGATCGATAATTAGCAATAGATACGTGGTTACAGCTGGACATTGCGCTGGTGGCTCGCCGAGTAGCTATACCATTCAAGTTGGAAGTACCCTCGTGAACACCGGAGGCATATTGTACAATGTCTCCCGTGTTATCAGACACGAACGCTACAACGGGTATACCATCGATTATGACATCGCTGTGCTGATGGTATACTCTCTTTTACTTTTTCATTCGTCATTTTTAATATCTTTTTTCATGCGTTCTATAGTTTTATCGATTATTTAGGAATTTGTTGAAAATTGGTACAGCCATTCTTTGATACGTTACGCATATGCGTACCAAATTTTAAGAGGTTTTATCACGTAGAAAATGAGATATTTATTTTGTTAAAAATCCCTATTTTCAGTGCTCTCCCATAAGAGCCTGTGTTAAATATTGTCATTTTCAATCCTAAATATATTGAAATCTACATGGTGAATGTTCTTCAAATTTTGCACGCTGAAAATTGTACCATGAAAATGTTTAAATAACTCTTTGGCAAAGCGAAAAGATTTTAAGTTTGCTGAACGCATTTTTTCAGACCGACCGCGTGATCGTATTCAATACGCAGGTGCGACCGATTAAATTGGCCTTAATTGAGCCCACGGCGAACAAAGTTGTCAATGTAACTGGCTGGGGAGCAACCTCCGTAAGTGTATGATGAGAATTTACAACGTTAACTCCTTAATTTGTTTCAAATTATAAAATTTTTCTACATTTTGTTTGAATGGCACACTGTAAAAAATTTCGCGATATTAACCAAACAGTATGAGTGGTAAAAGGAAATGGTGTAAAATAATAATACCGATGTGTTTGAAAAAAGATATTGAACGATGCTCAATCGTTTAAAATCGATGTTTTCAGCAACAGGCATGGGCAGAGCTCGATACAATAAGCATTTTCATTTTTCAGAAAAGTATCGAGCTTCGCCCATCCCTGTTCAGCAATAAAATGTTTACGTTTCTGTCAGTCCACTCTTAAGTGGCAATAAACAGAGACGAGAATGAACGCGAAAAATTTAGTATCAAGTACCTGAGCTGAAGTCTGGCATATCAAAACATCATTTTATGACCCATAATCCAAATATCATTAAGCAAATCCGCCCTCGAGGGCATCCTTTGTTAATCAGATTTGAGAGGAAGCATAATTATGTCAAGGAGCTAATATTTAAATAAAGTAAAGTAATTTATAGTTTTAAAAACATTGCTAAAACACTTGCTACTCGACATCAACGTTACATGTATTATAAAACAAATTAGTATAAATTTTTTTTAAACAGCAAGTATTATAGATAGTAAATCACCCTACATCAGGGTAAATGTCTGCATTCAGAGAGAGAGAGAGAGAGAGAGAAACAAAAAATAATTTACGAACTTGTCAACATGAAATTTTTTACGAATAAAGTTGATGCATATGATGTGCATGAACCTTACAAAAAAATCGAAACCTACATCATTCCAAAATATTCTTTATATTATTGAGTTGATTAATCTATATCTCTTTTTTATTCGCATCGAATGGTGTTAGTAAGAATAGTGTTACTCCATTAATTTTACGCACTAAATGGTGTTTATATTGCGGTGTTAATTATTTACACTGACTTAACACAGAATTTTTCATCAAATCTATTGACACTATGCCATTCGACACCAAACGGTGGGAACTATACATATAGACCAAGAATGGTGTTAACACAATTTCAACACTAGATTTTTTACAATGAGTACGTTAGCTCTACTCCTCACTTCTATACTCATGAGCACATTTTTTAAATATTTTATCTTCAATTTGACTGCTTTAAAAAATTTGACCATTTTGGAATAAATTTACTCAAAAAAAAAACTTCTCTGCAGTTTTAAAAAGCCAAATTTAACTTAAAATATGGTCATGAGTAGAGAAGTGAAGAGTAGAGCAAACGTACTGCCATTTGAATTACATTTATTTTCGATTGAAACTTCGTTCGTGTTGTTATATTTTATCGACTAATTCAATTCGTTCGTTGCAGCAAGGGGGATCCAGCCCAAGAATCTTGCAACAAGTGTCCGTACCGATCGTCAGTCGAGCGTCTTGCTCGGCTTCGTACGCCACCGTCAATAACATAACCGCGAGAATGATTTGCGCCGGCTTGGACAAAGGTGGTAAGGACTCTTGCCAGGGTGATTCTGGCGGACCCTTGACCGCGAACAACACTCTCTACGGCATCGTCTCGTGGGGTTACGGTTGTGCCCAACCGAAGTATCCAGGCGTCTATACGAACGTTGCGAGTCTGCGACTTTGGATCAAAATCGCCACTGGAGTATAAAATTTTCACAATTCATCGAACTAATAATATTCAAATTATACATTATCTTTATGATTAATTTCCATTTAAAAAAAGGGTTTTTTTAAATTTAACTTTCAAACGATTATAAAACAAATTAATACTGTGAAAGGTATGAAAATAAAAAAATAAAACAGAAGCTATACACGTATTATAAAAGACTTTGTAATAAAGTCGTTCAATTTTGTTCGTATTTCACTACACAAGGGATTTTCAGCAATAAATCGCTTCACCCTCGGTTCAATCGTTTTTTCCTTTCAATTATTTAAAATGATTTTTCACTTTATTTCCTATCGGATCGACGTTATTAGTAAAATGTTATTGAATCGAAGAAGGAGAGCTTTGCATACATTTTTAAAAGGGGCTTTTATAGCGTGTGACAATAAATGATCATCAGCAACCATTCGATGAAATAATTTTTTATCGAATCACTGCTGGTAATATTGGAATACTTTCGAACGAGTTGATATAATAAAAAATGAAATAAAATCGCAACTCAATTTTTTTTGTCTCATTCATGCATAAGAAATAAAAATTTCATATCTGTGCAGAATGATATTTATATTAATAGCTTTACATTGAATGCTACATATAAATCATTCGATAAAAATTGGAGTTGCGTAATGGAAAAACGTATGTTCGCTATGAGAAACAAAGAATCAAAAATATTTCTTTTAACAACTCTTTTTCCGTTATTATTATTTCTCAATCATATATGTAGCAATAACGAAATGACAAAAATTTTATTAATTTATACCTGCTAGAATTGATTGCAATAATAAAACTAATATTCGTCTGAAGTTTCTCAACGGAAACATCCAAGCATTGGATAATCTTGTCCTGCTCAAATTAGTCTCCATATATGCAAAATAACGTTGCAAAATATCTAAATTGGTCTTTTTAATCCAAAACTGCATTTTTGACACTTCACTTATTTAGTACTTTCAATGCATAAAACAAATTGGTTTTTATGTCGACGAGCATCGGATCCCTTATAGATTAATCGGGTTTTGAACGTGTCTAGGTGTATATTGAATGAATTTGCATACACATACTCTCAAAAAAAGATGAGATTCGCAATTTTCGTTATCATTATTGAATCGATTTTAATAAATCCAGCCAACAGATTCACATCGAAATGAGCTAATTTAACATTTCAGAATTTCTCTTCATTTCAATATGTTATTTTCACTGTTACATATGACTTTTTTTCAACTTCTCAAATGAACCTTGTTAAACAAAAAAAGTCTGATCTCGAATATTGGCAATATCAGTGTTTTCCCGCTTATTCCAAATTGATAACCCGTACTAACGAAAATCCATTATACCGCATATTCAATTTTCATGCGAGTGGAGTTACGCGAATAAAATTATTCGCGAATAAACGAGAGCGAGGAAATCAAAGGATAACGAGATGAGCGCCGTTTACCGAGTGTACTTCTGTCAGCGGCGCGGGAGCATTCTGGCAGAACGGACGATCACCGCATATATCCATTTGCCGATGAGTGGACGAAGGCGACACAGAAAATTTCGACGATTCAATAATAACGGGTACAAATTGAGATTATATATATATATATATACGCTCGGAAAAAAGCTCGCTCGAGCGTTCAAACGTCAAGGATTCGGAAGAAGAAAAATAAACGGTGAACCGCTCGCGGAGCTTTTATTTTCGCATTTTTCTCACTGTTTGTCCTTTATCAAATTTCTTCAAGTACATATATGTATGTAGAAAATGGTTTGTATTTTTTATATGTATATGTATGTACATATAGGAGAATCAAGGGCGACAGCGAAGAGAATGGATATCGGTTGCGCCTCTGTTTGGCTCATCGGTTCTCTCTTCCATCCTATTTTACGCGTTTTTCGTCCGCTTTTTCTCCCTCGTCCGAGTTTTTTCGTCTCACACGCCGGTTTGCTCGGTGATCCAGCTACGAAGGGCCGTGACGCGTGCATAAACTCCAGGATAGCCGGGACGAGCGCAAGCGTATCCCCACGACACTATTCCGATCAGTTGGCCGTTCTGTACCAAAGGACCTCCGCTGTCACCCTTAAACAGAAGAGAAAACAATGGAAATCCTCGACGAATGGTGCGGACGGTAAAAAGCGGAGGACCAATGCATAACAAAGCGTAAAAAAAGAGTAAAGAAAAGAAGAAAAAAGCGACAACGGTGACAGAAAGTGCGAGACAAGAGGATAAAAAAAAGTGGATCGAGGAGGAAAAAATAGAGAGAGAGAAGATAATAAAGGGAGAAAAAAATGTTTCCTGCCGGTAGGATGAGCCGAAAAGAAAAATACATCCCGAGCACCACAGGGATATCGTTTCTCTCCCGCGTATCTTGGATAATGGAAATATTACGTCGAAAACAGGAATTCCCGAAGGATTTTCTCAGCGCGCAGAATCGCGTGTCTATATATATATATATATATACATATATATGAATATACAGAAACGCTATTTCTTCTTCTCTCTTGTTCTCTATAGCATTCTTCGTTCGCGCAAAACAAATCGATTCCCTCGAAAATCTCTGCATACATCTGTTCTTCTTTTTCCATCGTCAATAAAAATTTTTGTTTCTCCTATTCTCGTTTTATTAACAGATTGCGCGCAGCGCTCTTCGTTCTTGCACGCTCTCTCTTCTTCTCTCTTTCTCTCCTCTCTCTCTCTCTCTCTCGATCGTTTCATCCGCTCTTGGAGCATCGAGGATTTTCCCGTGATGCGAGTTCAATTGCAAAACTGCGCGCGCCTTGAGTCCAATGCGATGCAAGTTTTTTTTCAGATTTTTCCTTGGCCCCGTTTCAGCAGCGATAAAAAAAAGAAAGAAAATGAGAAACGAAGGTGAATGATTGTTCGGGGGATGAAGAGTGAGAATGAAATACTCACGAAACAGGCGTCTCTGCCTCCTTCGCTTACGAAGCCAGCACACAACATACGATCGGTTATTCTTCTCTTTTTGTAGAGCTTGTAGCACTTGTGATTGGGAACAATCGGGACTTCGACCTCCCGCAGTTGGTTGCTTATCGATCCTTTGACCTCGCGGAGTCCCCAGCCTGTGACAGTTGCGTAAGAGCCGTCGCTGTAGTGATCCTGCGAGGGTGCCAAACTGATGGATTTTATGTTATCGGTAAACGTCAGTGGTTCCTCCAGCTGGAAATAGGTATTTCCAGTTAATTTTTATTCGTCAATCTCAAAATAATTCGATCGATAATTCTTTCTTTTTTCCTTGCAAATTACCTCGACCACGGCAATATCGTAATCCGACGTCCGACTCGAATAATCGTCGTGAATGATGACATTTTTTGCCTCGACAACGGTGCCACTCGAGCTGAGCATCGAAGTGCCAGCTTTGATTGATATAGCTGACGAGAAAGCCCTGCGACGAGGATTATTTCATTCAATATGCTATATATATATAAAACTGAAGCGAATTATTATTCGCGCACAACACGCAAATACGCCGCGATGATCTTCGATCAATTATATATCGGTCGATCAATTATTTGTAATAAAATCGCGATCACCAATAAAAATTGGAGAAAAAAGTCTCGGATGATAAAATATATATATTTGTGTGAATTCGAATTCGAGGGTAGAGCGAGGTAGGCGAACGAAAGATGAGCGATGTGTATTACCGGGCGACGCAATGTGCAGCGGTGACGATCCAATTTTCGCTGATTATCGATCCACCGCAGATGTGACGATCGTTAACTCGCAGCGATACCTGATACAACGAACGGAGAACCGTTGAAAAATAAATAAAAAATTGACAAAGAAGCACGACACAGTGTGATGTAACATCGATCAACATGGCAGGAATTATGGAAAATCGATGTGCAATGTTTCAGAGAGCAGTATATATTCATCAATTTATCGAGAAAGAGGATTACAATGGGACGAGCTTGCCTCTAATGGAGAGCAGGATGACGGAGCGATTAGCCTTGAAAGGTATTCGAACTTGCCTGATAAGGATGATGCTCTATGCTGGTCGGTTCGCCTCCGACTATGCGACCAAACTCCGGCTCTGAAATATCCGATTGAACGCCCAGAATTATGATTAAAGGGTGAATAAATGATCAAACAATCACTCGAAGAGATCTAGATTCGAATTTTCAGTGGAAATGAATTTAAAACGAGAGATAATTTACAAAAGAATTAATAATAACACAATAAAATCACCTTTGTCGCGGTTAACTCGCGTACCATGAGAACTGCGGCCAAACGAGCCACTTCTGATTCCGAGAACGCAAGCTACGAGCGAGAGAAACGCGACGCAGCGGAAACAATGCATTCTGCAGTCCGATCGAGTGGACAGTGAGCTCAAACGTTCGACAGACTTCCCTTTTATTCTAATATTCAGGTTAATTGATCCGCCCTGATGGTCTCGTTCGTTTTATCGAGGGAAAATGAATGAAAGAGAAGTGAGGGAGGGAAAAAATGGAAGACCATGAAAAGGACTGTACGTACCGTTGGATCTCTCGTTTTAAATCGACAGCTCGTGAAAAGAGAGCGTCCCCGTCTCTCGCGAAGACTCGACCACAAGGTCGACTCTGTACTTTTTCACAATACCCTCTTCTATTTCTCCAGAACGAAGGAGCAAAAAAGTACGTCAGAATCCGGTCAAGTGACGATTTTTTATCTATTTTTAACGGGAATGGCGGACAAACAGTTCAGTTATCCGACAGCGCGTTCATATTAAAGAATTCAATACAATCATTTCCTAAACTGTCAATTATGAAATTTTTAAACATAAAAGTCTCGAAAAATACGTTCTGTGAAACGTGTGTGCTACAAAAACCTTTCGTATATTTTATCAAAACCATCAAGTAAATTCTAAATATTTTTTCAATAGTACAAAAAATGAAAATAATTGTTTAATCAAATCTAATGGAAAAATACAAATGTTAAAGATATAAATTTGTTAACTATTGTTTTCAAAAGTGCGTGGCAGCAGTGAAATTGTGACGGGTTAAAGTTTATCGTGAAACGACGAAATAACCCACTCGCGTCGTTTCGAATCAAAGTGGAAAATGGAAGGAAAGGGAAAGCTAGTGAATTACGTAGTTTGTGGTCAGACGCGGACGATAGTGGCGTAAAAAAAAATTTCTCTGAGCTGTGTTACACCCGTAACAGGGATAATGCACGAGCGTGTAATGCGATATTCATTCAAGGCCAACACCAGGACGATGCTCTCGAAACTCCGATTGTGCGAACACAATTGAATTCGTTGGGTCTCCCAAGCATTAAGAACTCGTTAACACAATTCCGTAAGACACTGGCTCTATACGTGGTAGTCTCTCGAGGGAGCGAAGTGAATGGTCATTAACGCGTCACAGAAGAGCGAGTATTAGTGTCAGCCGTGCTGAGATTTCGACCAAACTCCAGTTGCTTCCATTCTCGATCCAGCTGGAAATGCGACAAACGCAAACAAATGTTTAAATCCTGTTTAAATGTTTAAATTCATTTCCGGCTGTAATTAAAGGACGAATAATTTTCCTCAAATGTAATTTTTTTTTTCTATAAATGCCAATTCGAATCTACGAAACGGGTAAGCAAATATAATCGGTAAATTGGTCAAACGAATTGCGTTCGTATCGAATTAATTTCGAATCCCGATATATACGAATGAATTTTCTCAATGTTTATCGGAGCGCAAACCGCGAAAGCGAATTTTCGTTTTGTAATGACAATTTCATAATTTCTTCACTGCGTAACTGCATTCCGTATCGGATCGAATCTGTTTCGATATCAAGAAATTTTCGTCATTCCGCGGCGACTCGTGTCGCGAGATATTGACATTTCGTACTCGTTAACTCATCGTTGAATTCGATAAAACGGGGCCACGTACGTAATAAAAAGCCAGGCCAGAAACGTAAATCAAAAATGAAAAATCAATTTCGGCAGAAAGCTACATAATATTTTTACGATACCTATATATGTATAAATTCGAAGTTATAGTGCTCTCATAAGCTCGGGAACACACGCAACATCTGTGCCCGTCGTGACGATGCGAATCTCTCGATCGATCGGCCATATTTTCAAATCAGAGAGCCAGCGAGAGCCTCGCTTTGCCTTCCATTTCCAAAATCTGCGTAAACGAATAATGCAACAGGGAAGCCGGAGTCAACGCTCGGGCGACGACTCTCTCGTCTGCTTGTGCGTATAATATCTCCGCAACGAATCGTTATATACGTTATTCGAAAAATTGAAATACGATTTTCCAGGCCCGGTTGACCGTTTGTCCTTTATATTCGCGCACATCCAAGCGATATTGTGCAAATTTAATGCATTATCGTGATGACACATGCACAAAATTTGAACGCTTGCTATTAATAATCAATTGCACTCGCTGCTCGTGGGCATGAGATTCCTCTAATTTTCGCAATAATCTCCGTAATAATACAATCGTTTTCCACTTCCAGTTCTATCAAAGCTAAGAAAAAAAGAGAGAAAAATTTTCATTGATAATCATTGATAATTATTCACAGTGATATATATTATCAAAAAAGCCTGTTTTTATTAAACGTTATAATTGTAGAAGAAATATTAAGTATGAGCGATGTGAAACGATTCTATACATATATTTTATCTTTTTACTGATATATAAATGTGAATGTTTGTACGTTTGGATGTTTGTTACTCAATCATGCAAAAACGGCTGCACGGATTTGAATGAAATTTGACATAGGGGCAGCTTATAATAACGTGTATATGAACATAGGCTACTTTATTTTAACTCATCGTGATCAGGATGACGCTGCAAAGTACGAAATTCTATAAAAATCGACGTATATCGGCATGAAAATTAGTTCAAATATACATATTTAAACTCATAGAAAATTTTCGCGCTATTTATTTCGTTGTGACTCACCACGAGGAAACGATTAAATATATAAACTTTTATATCGTTTGAAGGATCGCTCAAAAAATGTTTGTAAATATGTAAATTTCACGATATCGGCGAGCCACTATAAAACCTTCTAGTATAGTATACAATAAATTTATATAACTCAACTCTTTTGATGGTTATAATTGGAAAGGAAGGAAAAGATGTAGAAACAACACTTCCGAATACGAAATGGAGAACGTGCGATCTCAATTTCGATTGGAATATTTATCGTATAGTCGCCTGCTTGTCCAATGGCAGTACAAAACCGCGAGTGTTCTCTCTCGCGGTTGTATACCTAATAGGCGTGTTTGTCGCAATCGATACAGGAGCGTGAAAACATAGGAACAAACATTAATTACTTCGCGCGAGAATGTCGCAAATAATATATGAATACAAAATGCGTATGTAAGCATCGGAATAGGATCGATCGACGATAGCCGACCCTGACAGATCGGCGCGAACGTCGATATTTCGTTAGAACATGCGATGCAAATTTTCGCCGTTGAATAACTTTGCGCACGGCGCGGCTCTCTAATGGCTCGTCGAACCCACCGTTTGGAGATCGAAATGGAAAAACATCGTTAAAGTTTCCGTACTCGTCGAGCGAGCACGACAATCCTCAAAATTTTAATGGCACATTCGCATATATATGATCCTCTTCGTTGGAACATGAAGAGTGCGATATTTGTTTTTCTTATCGATCTCTGGCGCGGACAATATAAAACGAGAGTGAAAAAGAAATTAAGTCGCGGATGAAATTTCAGGAATCTGCACAATTCAACATATTAGCGAACTGTTACTTTAGTTCTCGGCTCTCGTTTAGTATATAGAGGACCAATTTTTAATCTTCTCGTTATTCAGCCAGGCCAATTGGAAGCCAGCGAGTCGATTCAACCACGATTGCACGCACGACCTAACAATTCGAATTATTTCAACGGGAATGATTTCTGAGAGTGGAGAACTGAACGTTCGATTCTGAGTTTAGTAGAATTTTAATTAACGCCAGACCTTTTGACACTCGATGAAAGCACGGGGATTCGGGCAATAGAGAATCCATTCGCGGCGCACTGTCCCTCGTTTCGCTCTCCGCCACTTTCGTCATTTCTCTTCCGTCGAAAGAAACGAAAATTCGCTAAGCTAATGGAATTTTTTAACCTCAAGAATTATTCATCCGAACTATCCGCGTCATTTACCATCAAAACTCTTTTAATTACCGATTGCACCAAACTAAAGAGGAAAGAAAACAAATAATATTAAAATAAAAAATTCATCAGGGAATGATGAAAAGTCCGTTAGAGATATTCATAATAAATGTATTATTATATAGATCGCATTGTCGGATCATGGTAATAACAAATATTTGATAAAAAGAAACTATTTGCAACCAAATAAAAAAAAACCAAGACGTTGTGTCTTGTATTTCAAATTAAATTTCGTTCGAAGATACAAATATAATAGAGAGGGGAAAAAATGAATACTGTATATATGGCGTCGATAAATCTATTCGGAGAGAAAAATGATGAATATAACCCGTCAGGAGAGATCCATTTTTACATAGATGCGGCTCATATAATCCTGAAATATTCATCTCAAGCGCACACATAAACGGGAGTAAATATGGCTTATACAGAAGTAGGGATTTGCGTGGATTCGCGGATGGTTGCCTGCGCCTTTTATGCTCATAACAGACTCGCACCAGGAGGAGCGTGGATCACTCATCGTAGGTGATAAGAGAACAAGCAGCATGTAACGTGTACACTTGGCCAAAGATGAGAGGGATTAATGCTGAAACGTTCGCCTGTTCTCCGAGCAGCAATATGAGGAGCTTTCGAAGCTCACCTATATACAGCCGATTCTCCTAAAACTAGTCTTAGTCGCGTAGAAGAGACTGGCAAGTGGAAGAATCCGAAGACCAAACAAAGCGCACTAATGCACTATCAAACAATCGCGCCTATTGTTGCACGTTCGTGCACCTGCTTTTACATGTCATGTTCTCGATCACATTAAGAAATTTAATGTAAAAAAATTAGATACAAATGCCAATATTCTACTTTTAAGGTGATATGGTCATGGTATCATTTATTGCATATGTTGTTAAAATTTTTTATAAACTTTCTTTACCGTCGTATGTACATGTATGTCAATTTTTAGAAGGTTTCACCATGCGGAAGTCGAAATATTTATTAGTAAAAATTACATTTTTTTGCATCCTTCAACTTCTACGTGGTGAAGCTTTCTAAAATTTAGCACACATTTTTATACAATATAGAAGAAACTTTGTTTAGTTTTTTTCCTAAATCTGAATTTCTTTTGTGCATTTTTTTAATTACATAGCAAGCACACGTCACCTTGGATGATCTTGTATTTCGAGTACGTTGTTCTTTAGCCAATTTTCAACAACTTTTATTAATGAACTTTTACTCGCAAACCACTTTGTACATGAGAAAAAGTGAGTCGAAAATTTGTCGTTTTACTGCCATGACCATATCACCTTAAAACTTCTACCATATTCAGATATTTTCATTCTTAATTTTCTACATGACTGTTTGTCGTTCATTCCAGAACAAACTTTTATAGAATGTCGTATTCATTGGGAGAGATGACTGAGTGGATTACGATGAGATAAACCAATAGAGGAATACAGATTTGTTCAAAATAATAATGCATGATTATGCAATGTATGTACGTCCCGTGATCTTTATAATACATGCTCGCATATATAGCGAAAGCTGTTGACGGGGTATCGACCCGAGTCTCGGTTCTCCTGCTCAGTGCTCGGCGTATTCTCCACAAAGCTTCGGAGTTGCTTTATGTGTATTTATATACCACACACGGATCTTAATACATACGAATGTATTATCCAACAATTCACTACAGTAATTTCGTGGGTTCCACAGTTATGCACTTTCACTCACTTACCTACTCTCTCCTCGTTTCTCTCCCCCATAATACTTGTTATTATTATTCCTGCTTATGCCAGTGGGTATATGAAAACCGGATATAGCAGCCACTCTCGTGATAGAGAGCTGGAGAATTTAACACGATGTGAGAACCGTGTACCTAATTCTTGGTGAAAATAGTTCGAGCTATATATAGTATACTTCCTGCTAGATATTTCTCTGCGCCTCTCCTTCTCTCCCAAAATTACAAGGGTTCTAAAATAACACCGAATAAATTTTTTTTTTAAGTCAAGCCAAGTCTCCATATATTATGAAAAAAGATTGAAAATAATTTTGTCTATAATTTAAGTACAAATATAGACAATGGATTTTTCAAATCCTATTCTTTTTCTTCAAGTGCCACCATGATGGATAACATTTAAATTCTTCAAAACACTACTACTTGAAATTATGATACTCTTGATGGTAACAAACGATTATTTCAATATTAATGGTAGTAGTAAAATAAATCTTTTATAATTATTTTTTATTGCGAAATTTAATAATTTATATAACTTATTGTAAAATCTGATGAAAATTACTTTTCAACGAATACAGAAAGGATTGATAACAGTCAATTATTTATTAATTGACGATGAATATTACTTTTTCTTACACGAGTAACAAAGCGACCGCTGTGCGGCTGCTTTTTCCTTTTCGACATATTTGAATTGATATTTTACGATTCTTGTACGCGCATATTTCATATAACCTCGCATAACACGCTCTATTCCAATGAATCCAATTCAGGCTTTTTAAAAATAGGATATTTAATCCCAAAATTTCCTGTAGATAACAAAAAATCCAAGAATTCATATTGAAAAGTTGAAAAAACTGGTCCAATAGTCAGTTTTTTGGCTCATCATTCAATACGAAATCTTGGATTGCGCCCCGAATAATTATTATTTTTGTTATCTACGGGAAATTTTCGATCAAATAGGCGCTTAAAATTAAAAAAAAAAATTTTTAAGAAATTTGATGAGTCACACTGCGTCTCGTAGACCCATGACAATTTCAACTTGCGATATCATCCCTTTCATTTGAAGCAAATCATCTTTATTAAGGGCGATTTTTTAAGATTTTTGAAAAACAAAACAAATAGCGTAGGAATTATGTTAATATGTATATCAACTATTATAAAAGTCATCACGGCTTGAAGATTTTAGAAAAAATCGAAAGGGGTACCCCTTCAACGGCCACTTTTTCCTTTTTGAATCGATATTTTGCTGTTCTTCTAATGTAAGCATATACTTCATACAACTTCGCATGATGCACTCTATTCCGATAAATCGATTAGAGACCTCATGTCTTATTTAGGCCGTATTCAGTTTTTGGCTATCTTTACTAAAAACCGTTGGCACTTTGTGTTAAAAGGTAGGAAATTCAGTACTGACAGTACTGTCATTCAATTTCCAAACTCGGCCTTAATATAGGACCTACGGTAACGTCACAGTTCGTTATCGAGTTAATTAATTATAAAACTTGCGAATAATATGTCAAAAGTTAATATCGATCGCTAGTGTCTGCATGTGTCAATGTGCATAATTGAACATCCATACGAAACGGTTTGCTTCATTTTTTGCTTATTTTAATCCTATTCATTTTAAAATTTCAGTTTTTTTTTAACCTTACAAAGTTCAATGACCTGTGTAAATTTTATGCTTTTTTGAAAAGCTTATTTTATTTTTGACCGAATTATTAAAATTTTCATGTTCATTTCGAGACGTTTATATTTCTAACTTCTTTCAGGAGGAAAATGCTGAACGAAAATAAAAAAAAGAGCGTATTAAAAAGTGCAACATCTTGAAAATGACTATATGCATCGATACAAATATAACGCCGTTTGAAAAAGAAAAACTTGATGTAGTACAGAGAAAATGCTATGAAATCATCAATCAACTAACTTTTCTATTTGGAAAGTAATCTCGAAAAAAATGGATTGATTTAATCTCTATTATTATTATCATTAGATAAAATAAAGCTATATACATATATAGAAAAATGAACGAATGTTTATGCAAGTGACGAGAGCAAGCTATATCGGCGCGGACGCAATGTCTACTTTAACGCTCATAGAAATTCAAGCGTGAAATTCAAGCGTGGCCCAACTTTTGATCGCGATAATTACGTCCAGGGATCATTCATAGATGTGCAAGCACTCGTGCTTATCTCATCGAATTACCTTTGGCTGGCCCGAAACAGTTGAGGTTCGAAGTCCATCGCCAAGCGGCAAAGCACGATTCGCTTGACTCTCTAATTCGAACACTCGGCTTTGTGTATACATATCGCGTAAACGGGTTGCACACACGCTCAGTTTGGAAAATTTGCTGCGGAATTAGATAGTAGGCAGGGTTAGAATAAGGAATGCCTAAGGATCGTTCCGGAATCCCCTTTCTGCTTCTCTCTCTCTCTCTTCTCTCATTTCTCTCACTCTTCGCGGAGAGACGTACGATCCTGCGTAGGAACTTTGGCTCCAAGTTAAATCGCTGTAATCTGTTGAAAATTCGAAACTTGTGATTTAGCTCCCCCCCGCTCACAGTCCACTTGGAACAAAGCTCATTGTGGAGGAGATCGAGACGGGAAAACAAGAGGGAGAGAGGGCAAAGGAATCGCAGGAAAAGCTTAACACGTACACACGTATGAATGTTCCCATTTCGAAGGCTTTATAGCGAATGGGGAGACTAAACGAGAAATCGAGAGAAAGCCGCAAACTCTCGAGAAGGTTTCCGAGGTCTATGACTCTCCAGACGCAGTGTGTGTTGCGCAACAAAAAGAGAAGCGAGACGAGGTGAGGGGCTCCGACTCGCTCGGGGGCAACAAAGTCGAGGCGAGCTTCCCTCGTGGTGGCCCTCGCGAAACTTTGTTCCGACACTTTTGTCCACTGTCTCCGAGGACGTTTCCCAACAACTCAGCGATGTTTGGCCGTATCGCGGAACACACACGACAAGTTAAAAAGCTCCGGTTTGCCGTACAATTACCTTCGACAGAGAAAACAAGATGACAAATGAACAAACGAATAAAAAATTCCTCCTTTACGCTCTAAATGGGCTCTCAACGTATATTCTTGCTCAAATATTTTACCACGAATACGTTTCCTCATACTCAGCGAAAGAACGTACGTATTACTAATGAGAAATTTAATTAATATATAGTCACGAATGTAAATAAAACACATTAACACATCCAGAACGTTGATCGATAATGACGCTCTCGCGTAGATAAAAATCGCGATAAACGCTCGAGACGTGCATCAACCTCGCGTTTGATAAAATGATCGAGTTTGCTGAACTTGGGATACATATATCGTGGGGCATAATCAATATCGACGGAAGTCGTGAGTCATTCGTTCGAATCGAAAATAAATAGAGAACAGACGTTGCGGCGATACGAGGGCGAGAACAACTTGTGATCCGGATTTAGAAGAGGATTACCTCCATTTCAGAACCGAGAGGAATATGATTCAGTTCGTCCGAGCGAAAACGATATTTCCCGCAACTGAAATAGACGAGAATGATTCGTGGATTTCACACACATATATTTATCGAATTTCTAGACACGTCGGAACTCTTCAGCGAATTCGCGTCGAAATAAAATATTTATCGACGTCCGAAAGTGAAACAGCGTCAATTTTTTTTTTGCGAGTGGATGCGGGGTAATGAAAAAAGTGCGAGGCCCGCCGGAGGCAAAAGAAATTCAATTTGATATCTTGCGTTCTGGGTACAAGCTCAGACGGCGAGAGATACGGATTTTTCTGTTATGCTAATAATAAACATTTTCGTTGAAGGGGTCACCAAATTTATATGCTAACGACAAGGTTAACGGGTACCGGGCACAACACATTAGGTGTGTATATAGCGAACAGCGCTTCACACGACGCTGGCTTATAATATTTTTGCCCCTCCATTATATACCCGTTTTACGAGCACCTAACATATTTCGATGCATAACTTACCTTTTCCCGTTATGTATATGTACAAAGCCCGTACACGTACCAACTATAATATAAGTATAAACATTATTTTTGTTCACGATCCTACGTCCGATGCATATTCCAAGTATTCAATGCTGTAATAAATTTTCAAGAAACAAAAAGAGCGTAAAAAATAATTTGCCTACTTTCCGCCTCGTAATTTTCAGGATAAAACGGCCAAATTTAACGCTCCTCAAATTTCTTTTCCGATAAATAGATCATTTGCCCAGCAAACAATTTTTACGATAATGCACCGATGAACTTTTTTATTCGCTCGAGAAGATAAATTTACTCATTAAATATTTTTCCATGAAACTGTCGAGTTCTATGCACGACGAATATTTGCGTAATCAGTCACCCGAATGTCACAAGAGAAATAATTGGTTGTAACGTTATATATCCTGCTTTGCAACACTTCGGAGATTCCACTGCGAGATAAATTTACCGAATAGAGAGATAAATTAACCGTTAGATAGGTCGTGGAGAATAAGTTCGACGAACGTTGAACCATGGAAAATTATCATTAATTGGCACTGTATTTCCTTTTGTTTTCTTCGTATAAATATCGATCACCTGAACTTTTGATGCAGACGAATACTTCGGCACGAGACGAGATGGATCGAGAATCGTGGAAGTCGTTTATTTTTCACGCCATTCTGTGCCATTTCATCCTACTCGGGCAAGGTACACACTCTAAATATTCTAGCACGTGACTAACTTTTGATGCGAAAACCAATAATAAAACTCTCTAAAAATAAAGTTTTAGGTACAGCCCGAAATTTAAGGATAATTGGCGGAGAAGCCGCGTCTATTCGTCGTTTCCCCTACGTCGTAAATATATTCACCCAATATTTTATTTAAAGTTTTCAAGCTACAGAAGTAGAGAGGATTGTTTTTCTTGTTTAATTTTTTGCAGGCATCCCTTCAAGAAAATGGTACGTATTTTGGCCACGATTTTGAGCACTTTTGTGGTGGCAATATAATCGGTGAAAAGTGGATCCTCACCGCTGCCAAATGCTGCTACGGGTACGTGGACGCGCACTTGCTGTCGGCGATAAAACAAAACGAAACATTTGCTGCAAAAAGTGCAAGGGAATAAAAGTATAACGCTGAGAATAATGGGACGCTTCCAGGCTAATGTCTCGCTGTTGTTTCCACAGAAAAAAGCCAAGTCAATTTCACGTTCGGGTTGGCTCGGAATTGTACCACGAGGGTGGTCTCATTCACGAGATCGAGAGCATTGCGATTCATCCAGAATACAACCCAGTTACGTCCGACTACGACGTAGGTCTACTGAAGGTAAATATGAAATTGAAGAGAGGAAAAGGAACGAGAAAAAAACAATAAAAAAAACAGAAATAAGAAAGTTCCGAGAAGCAAACGATGATGAGAAAACTTGATCTTTTTTTCTCGACTGAAAATAATTAGCTCGATTAATTCTCTCTCCTCCCTGATGTAACAAGGAAATGTTTTCAACGTTCGAAAATTAGGAGAACTCCAAGTTCCTTCCAGTTTTTTCCTATTATCCTCGCCAATGACTTTTTAGCCCCGTTGTTTATTTCAGCTCAATTCACCAAGTTTTATTTCAGTTAAAGAGGGGGCTGTCCTTCAACGAGAGAGTACGGCCGATCGCGTTGCCAGAAGCTGGATTCATCGTCGAGGGCGGCCTCGTTTTGGAGATTGCCGGCTGGGGATCGACGAGGGTGAGTTTAATGAGCCGGCTATAAGAGCGAGTTGCCAGTAATCGAGCGTCGAAAAAAAAGCCTCTCCCATAACAAACTCTAATGACCATTGAAAAACTAAATACTCCAGCTGCTCGGATATCCATCGGATAGATTGAACAGTGACACCACTTTGTCAATGAGCCAGCAGAGTTGCCGAGATGTTTATTCCGATTCGGTCTCTGCCCGCATGTTTTGCGTTTTTAGGATCGGACACGGTCCTTGCATCGGAGATACAGGCTCACCGGCTGTTTTCAAAGATATTCTCGTCGGTAAGAAGAAAAATATTCCAAACAAATATTAACAGATTTATTTTAATATTCTTATAATATAGTAAAAAGGAGATTACGTTTTCTGAAAATATACATAGAGGCAATAAAAGTGTTTCGCACGGTTATGACTTATTCATAGAAACAAACTTTTAAACTTGGAAAAAATTATTTATGAAAAAATTATTGCACAACTTTGAAAAAAGTATCAGCTAAGGAGGTATTATAACGAAAGTACGAAAATTAATTTTTCCTGTTGAATTTTTATTTACGATATAAAGTATTACTTCAGTTTTTCGTTAAATTTCAAGTAACGTTATCGATAAAATAAGTGAAAATTATTCCAACAAAGTACATATTCGATATAAGCCACAGTCTTATGAGAAACCGTTGGCATGCGCCCTTTTATCGGAAAAAAATATAATATTTATAATGAACTTTAAAACAATCTAAAATATCTCACGTGTTCATTATCGTATAAGGTTTTAATTATTTATCATAAAAATGTATAGTCATCGAACTTTTCATTGACTTTTTTTTGATAATATCGGATAAAACACTTATAAGTGAGTGAATCCAAGTCAAATTATAACCTTAAAATGATAATAACTTTTTAACTACGCACTATTACATCAATATATTTTACATTTCAAAATTAGTATATTTGGTAAAAAACGTTTTAATCAATCTTAAAAATTATTTATTTACACCTCATTTAAAACTAAGCCAAATAGTGTCTGATTCGACTAGTAAGTCTCGCTAATACCTCCTTAAACATGTTCAAGCAAAAACTTTATAATCTAAAATAGTCGTTGCATTTTTATGCGCGGAAGAAAACGAGGAAGGAAGTGAAATTTTACAAAGTGCAATAATTCGAGTTGAATCCGGCATCCAGTCATGATCGATGAAAGGAAGTCAACGTTTCGTGTATATGTATAGCTCAGAAATTGGCTCAAAGACAAGACGCATCGATCTTGGCGAATGTCGGATCGTAAATTATCGAAGGAAAGGACGCAGAGGGGCGTCCGATCGATTCGTACGTCAAATCGCGCGTGCGTCGTCCTTTGCTTCGATAAGCCTGTATCAACATCATGATGATCTATACATATCCATAAATATAATCTCATGTGCGTGCGATATACGTGTAACGCAAACGGGGCTGGATCGCCCGGTGTTATCACAGGTGTAGCCTCCTGGAGTCAATCGTGCGCTTACAAGTACCCAACCGCTTACGCCAGATTACCGGAAATGGTCGACTGGATTATCAAAGTTACCGGAAAGCCCGCGTAACTGATTCAACAACACGGTTGTCATGTGAAAAAAAAAATGTATTTCGTGCTCTCGTCGGATTAAAATTCGTGGTGAAAATTCACGTGAAACAGAGAGCCGGACGTGGGAAGAAGTTTACTCGGCTGTGAAAACTTCCACTTTTGACGATATTTTTTTCTACGAATCTCTGGAAAATAAATAACAAAAAATGTAAAACAAACAATGGCTGCGTGAAAATTTATTTATGGATGAGTAAATAAATGGAGGCTAGGAAAAGCTGTGCCGCGGAGTTATTGCGTCTGTCAACAAGCGGGATGTATATATACGAGCTCGGTATATAAGTCTGGAAAATCCTGTAACGCGTGGTCAGTCAGACGGAAGAGCGGCAATACCGGAACCTGCTCGCAATGTCATTTTATTTCATATTGTTTTCGTTTTCTTTTTTTAATGACGCACACTACGTTGCTTTTATATTCCACAGACGAGCGTGAATTTTCAATTAATGAATATTTCTCTGCTATTTTTGTTCACTTTTTTGTGTTCGTTCGAATTTACGAGAACTCGTATAAATAATTGGATGCTGTAAAACCGAATATATCGCAGTGCGGCGGCAATTTTTCGAAATGCATTTTTATGAGTTCGCAAATAAACGAACATGTAAAATAATTATTTGATATTTGATTTGAAAAAAAAAAGAAATGAAAGAAAAATCGACATCGAAAAAAATGCGATAAAGCAAAATTTATTTCTTGTCCGTGCCCATCAAACTCGTTGGTTGCTTGATTTCCCAGAATCCGGAACAAAAGCACACGTGTACGAACGCGCACGACTGATAAACAATTACGCAACGGGAAAAGTTGAAGAACACTCGAGGGAAATACGAGAGCGCGCGTGTGTGTCCCATATTACGCTTTTGCTCTTTTTATTCCTCTGTCCCTCTCGACAAGACCGGCCGAAGCTTCGAGTATGTATGAGCTTTCTCGGTGCACAATGCCTCGCTAGCTCTCGGTTTTTATTCCAACGCCGATGCTCGCGAGCCCTTAGCCGCGGCAACGAAACATGTACTCCAGGTGGGAAAATAACTGAAAAAAGCATGATAATAATAAAATGGGGAGGGAGAACAAAGTAGGAGCGTGTACGGCGATGAATCAACTAGCAGCGCAAACATCGGGCGCTCGCACATGGGCCATCGCGGATGTACGCTCTTCGAAGTAATTAAAGCGCTACACGCAGCGAGGACACTCTTAAATTCATACACCCAAGCTAGTTGGCCTGGAAACGCAATCGAATTAATTTGACGGCGATATAACACGCTCGCGAAGAAAAACGAGAGGGAATAATAACAATTGAGAATTGACGACCCGGTCGAACCGTTCAGAGATTTTCATTGCGAATTCGTTTTCAGGAGCGACATTTTTCTCTTTTTTTTTTCCTTCATACTTTGGTTCACGTTTTATCATTTTCGTATGCTCGAATAAATCAATCTGGAAATACGAAATATTTACATTTTTTGCCCGCATCAGTAATGTTTCGTTTTTTACATTCAAAGTAAATCCTGAAATAATAAATGTACGAAATTTACTCTTGGATTTGCATTTATATTAATCCATTACGTTCAAGTTTATACAACTCGGGTCACATTATGGCTTCTCGTGCTCATTATTGTATAGTCTAATAACAGCGTTTTATCGATACGCTCGTGCCGTTTTAATGTTCGAGAAAACGAGCGAGAAATAGAGAGAACGAAGAAAAAAGTATCGTTTATCTTTTAACATGTATACGAAAGGACCTCTGGGAATGAATGACCGTTTTCTGCAATACAGAGATATTTCTATCCCGCTGAGCGTGTACCGCAGGTATACATGGCCCGTTCTTCAAACCGGATACGACAAAAGCGGCGAAAACGTAGCATCCTCTCGATCCTTTCGTTTCCGGACTCTCGGAGATATCCCGGAGTAACCGGGTCTCCGGTTCCGATAAGCGCTCGCAGCTTTTGGAATTAACCCGCTTCCATCCCCTAGAGGAAAAGGACGAAGGGAAAATCCGCGAGCGCAAACTCAGAATAATGTATTGTAAGGCTGAATACTCGAAGAGTGCGAAATTATCGAGCGCTCCATTCAACTGCGAGCGAAATTTGCAGCCAAAAAGTTATTCCAGACAGTTCAATCATCGATGTGAACATTTGTCGTGTATAAATATTAAATGTAAATGGAACTATTTCTAGAATTATCAGAAATTCCTACAATTTCGATACGTCATTCATACTGATTGTCATATTTAAAAATAATAACTGAAATCATCATTTTTCGAAAATTATCAAATATTTATTTTTCATTTTAAACATTTTATTGAGCATCGTTTACGACTAATTAATTTTTTTATTAATAGTAAAATTGGTTATACGAAAAATTAAAATTTAATTTCAAAAATACTACAAAACAATCGAGTTTTGTTCTTGAGTTTATCATTTTATATATTTTTCATAAAAATATATAGAGTCTATATTTCACGATTCATGAGTATAAATAAAATAACATTTAAAAGGGATTATTGTATAACGTGGAAATTCCAATAAGTCTCCAATTTCGATGTCTTAAAATAAACACATGAAATATTAACTTCGTTAAATTTTCACTCGTGCAGATGAAGAATATTTTCGTTGTTTAATTAAAATACACGATCGAGAAACATGGGTAATTGGATGCATATATGTGATGGAAAGAAAATTCTATAACAAATTTATTTTTATCTACAATGCTGATTCGTTGAGATTGTGAATATTATTTATTCTGACCGGTCTGTTTTTAAATTATTCATATTTTTACTTTGAAAGGTATCGCATTTGAAAGGTATTACATTTATATTTACTTTACCTTATTTTCCATATGGAACAAATTTCACTGAAATACGATTATGTAAGTCATAGAACGCTACTTTCGAAATAAATACGTGAAATCTACAATAGAAATAAAATTGGATAGTAGATTATATATTGAAATGAAAATTAAATCATATCGCTGATGTATATAGGATGATATATATATGAACGAATTTCTTTTTTAATTTTTGTATCTGAAAAGTATCTATGCCACACCGAAATATATCTCTGCTCGTTTTTATTTAACGAACGACAACACGACCTCTCGATATTTCCTTTTTAACATTTTTAAATTGATATTTAGTTGTTCTTCTATAGGCGCATACTTCAATATAACTTCGCATAATGCGCTCTATTCCGATGAATCGATTAAAGGCTTCATATCTATTTTAAGATAGAATTAGCCAAATTTCATTAAAATTTAAATCAGAGCTAGAGTTTGCACACAACTCTTGATAAAAACAAAACAAAATTACGCAAATAAGTACAGTAGCGGATTTTCAATTACCTTATATATAAAGTTATTATATTAAAACCGTAAATTTAATGAAAATTCTTTTTTTCCTTTCTCGTCTTACAGAAAGAATAAACGCGGTTAAAATAATTTTGAAAGGTCGATTTCGTATCTAGACTATTTCAAATTCAACATTATAATGTTGACGACAAAAGCTGAAAATATTTCATGCATAAATGATACATGACTGAGATTTTTAAGGAATTTGTATTTGTTAAAATGCAAAGATCTGGAGAGAAAATCAGTGGTGCGCGAATCTTGAGCTATCACGGATCAAGTGTTTTCGAATATATATGGAAAATCCTCTGTCTGACGACTTCATGCGTGGGTTTGCAGGATGGATACACGCAATGACATTAAATACAAGTGTGTATTTACTCGCGCAAATAAGGTATATAATGTATGGGGTATTTCTCAATCCCGTCGGGGTTATCATATTTGCACAAAATATTTTCATTCGGGCGAATACGCGAATATTCTACCGCTGGAACAATGGTTATTTGTCTATTTACTCTGACTACACTGTACAGGAAATACAGTCAAAAGCAAACAGCTCTTTCTACATTTTTGTTTTAAAAAAAAATCCGCAACGTAAATATTCAAGCAACATTTATTTTAATGAAACATTATTTCAAGCAATGATGTAGACAGAAAAATTATACACTTCGCGAGAACAACCGCATCTCACCGTTATCCTGCTAAAAGCAGTTGTAGAATTAAAAATCCTACACTTTGGGATGTAAAATAAAATTGCAAGGATAACGCGCTTTTTTCAAAAACGGAGGAGAGAATCTTACAATAAAAATAACGCTCTTGGGCAGCCTCTGGCAGCAGAGCCTCTGATATTTATTTCTTCGGCTTTCGCTACTCATACACTTTTTGGTTCGAATCGGCTTACCTTTCAGAGAGGAACAAAGTCTCCTATCAGTTTCTGCGAGTACCACAAAAACTGAAACACGAATGATTCCGATTGGAGGGAACGAAAATATAACTCGAGAGGGGATGCTCGATGAAATTCAGAAAAATACAAGAAACCTTTTTGTTTCTCTTAAGTCGTCTTTTCCTGCCCTGGGAGAATCTCTCTGCGGATGTTCACCGTATTTCAAGAGGGTTCTATAAAGAAAATTACAGAGTGTGTTTTTGCATTGAAGTAGGAAAGGGATACGGGATAGTCAAGACAAACATTCCGCGTAGTCACGCGCTCTGAAACTTTGTCAAGAGAACGCTGGCATCTTCCTTTAGCTGCCGGATGAACTTTGAGAGTCGAATGATTATCCTCTATGGGGCGTACAACTTAAAATCGTATACGCGCCAAAAACGGCATCGCTCAAAGTTCGCTCTGCGGAGATCTGGCTCTCCTCTTGGCCCTCTTTCTCCTCATATATGTTGCATATATATACGTATGTCTATGTGCTCTTGGCTAATGGAATGCTGTTTACAAAGGGGAACAAACAACCTCTGTATCAATTACAAAACGATTTGAGCGCCTTTCCGGAGGTTCCCAGCACGGGAATGCGGCCGATGCTTTCTCGAAAATCAGCCCGCCGACTCGGCGCAGTGCTCGAAACTTTTGATTACCCGTATCTCAGCTGGCTACGACGCAGTTCAATTTCGTCAAGAACCGACGATAGAAGCGCTCCGAGAGAGAGAGAAAGATATATTTCGCCGGGAGCGAGAATATAGACATTCCGGGCGAGAAGAGGTACACACCCCAGACGAGAAGAAATTTCGCTCCCGATCTTGCAGGATATATATTTTTCCTCGACATGAACCGCTTCTCAAATATTTGACAGTTACGGATCTCTCCCAGGAATGTGAACATCTTATTCTTACATATACATACAAAAATAACGTATATATAGATAAAAAATGAAGCCGATTATATGTTTCTTCGTCCGTATTGAATTTTGAGAAAAAGTGACATTATTTTGTAATAATTAAAAATCTCTATATTTATTATCTATTTATTATACAGTATAGAGAGTCTATCGAATTATTAACCCTCGGACTGGCGCGTAGAGTCTTTTCGGATCCCAGAAAATTTGAATTCGCGTTTTACCGTCGAAATTTCTCGTCCCGTTTTTTTTTAATACATTATTAAACGTATTTTTCTTTTTAATAAAAAATTTGTTATTTCAAAACTTATTCAAAAACATGTTAAATAACAATTATCTGTAAAAAAATCGTGAAATTTTGTATATTTTATTTTTTATAAGAATTTAAAAAATGGGGTTCACAGAGACCCCACGCGGCCTTGCGCGTAACATTTTTTGACGCGCCCATCCGAGGGTTAAAGTTTTTCGATGATGTAAGTTATTGTTGCACAAACAATGCGATTTATGTACAATAATAATTAAACTTCGAGACGTTATAGTCGCGATAAGAAAAATTCTAACAAAAGCTTTTTACTAAAAATGAGGTGAAAAATGTAGATAAAATTTTTTCTTTATACAGCACATTTACGACTTGATTAAATATAGTATTCGCCATGGAAAAAAAGTCTGGAAAATATTAGCAGCAATGCTGTTGTTTATCCGTTTTTGTTTCCAGTTTTCTCGCATTATTTTGACAGGTAGAGAAAGCCGAGAGACATCAAAGAAGAAACAGACTCGTGAAAAGCCAGCAAGTCGCAGTGCGCGACGGGAAACAAGAGTGAGAAAATAGAGAGCTAATCTCGTGGAGTGCTAGTTTCATTCTGCACGTCTCTCTTATCCCTTTCGGGACAACGCAGAGTCGAGCTCAATTCGCAGCGGAAGAGAGGAACCTTGACACGATAACCTTAATTCCGGACGCGTCCGGGCTGTGTGCGAGAGAGGTAAAAAGGGAAGAAGCTGAGCGGTACTTTTATCCTTTGTGGAATAAAACACGAGAGGGAAAAGTAACGAGAAAAAAAGATAGCCTATCCGATGGATAGAGCACGGCGAGATGATTTTTTCCTTCCTCTTTCTACCGCGTCTGGGCGAGACTTGCTCGCGGGAGCGCTTGTCCCCACGCGCTTACCGCGTTACGTTCGCTCGCTCGCTTTTCCGAGCTACGACCAGAAAATATTCCGAAACATGAAAGGGACGGGAGGAGCAAAAAGAAAAGCGAGGAGACGAAAAGGGCGAAGAAGAAAAAAAAACCGTGACGCGAAACGAGAATATTTGAGCGCTCTTTCACGTTGGAACACGTTGCAAATCGCGAGCCAGCGCTCCGAATGACTGGTAAACGGCGAATATGCTCTCGCACACACATGTTTCATCCAGCACACGAACGCTGACGCATGCATGGAATCGTGAACAATGACCGCATTATAGCGAGAGTTCGAAAGAGCACTCGGCGGATTAAAATTGAAAGTGCGCGCGGACGATGTGTGTCTGCTGGGGGCGAGTCATCGCAATCCGCGAACTCCGATGCGCCCCTCCGGTGATATGGGACACGCGGTGGATGAAAAACACCGGAGCTGGACAGAATCAACAAAAATAAGCAGGGCGAGGGCAGAGTCTCTGAAACGTCGACCGATTCTCTCGGGCGTCGCCGAGCAAAGCACGTGCACGCGCTAAATTAAAGTTTCCGACCGAAAGATCCTCCGCTCACGTGGACAACGTTTTACTCTCTATTTCTTCGCGCAAGAAAAAGAATGAGAGGGAAAGAAAAAACAATAACGAGAGTTCGAAACAACTCGAAAGTCAGATTACTCCTAGAAGCTTTTTACCCAATTGGATGTATAGCGTCGCAAGACTCCGCTTTGCGTTAAGCTTTTGTTTTTCGAGTGGAGGATTTTTCAGTAAAGCTCTTATAACTACGTGCGTCTTTAAAAAAAAAAGAAAAAAAACAAAAAAAAATTTATGAAAAATGTAACTTTCGTCCATTTCTCTATCCCTCGCTTGCTATACGCAACGAGGCGGCACGCATTGTTCCGCTATTAAAACGACAAGGTGGTATATACTACGCGATATATGTATATCGACGGATAAGTCATCAGCGTATAATACCCTGGTCTAATTGAAATATTTACTGCGCTCGCGATTCGAACGGAATAAGCCACCCGAAGCTCCTGTTCTATATCCGACGAAATTTCTCTCCTTCGAATTCTCCACGAGATTATCCGAGATTACAGCACGAAATCAGTCTCGGGTTGTTCCTATTAGTGGAAACGGCAGCGAGTCCAAGACAGCGTTGGAACCGATGCGAACGAGATCCCCTCGAACCGTTTTCTCTCTTGCTCTTTCCAGGCATGTTGAAATCTTGTTAGCTCAGCTAAGATATCTCTCTCGTTGTCTCCGGCAGACGATGATTCTCGAATCATGTCTTCCGTTCCACGGGAGCTAAACGCTGGTCGTCAGGATTATGCAGCGAAAATAAAGAATGCGAGAGAATAAATTATACACGATCTTTCAAAAATCCTCTAAACGAATTATAATTTAATCTAAACCTTTATAAAAAGAAAATAAAGTTTTCTTTTTTTTTTCTGGCAAACCACAGTGCGAGATTGGTTTTCTCTACATCTTGCTTTTCGTGAATCCCGAGAAAACAGCATAGCCGCGTCGGATGTAAAAAGTGAAATAGGAGCTCAAAGGCAGAAGAAAAAATCTAATAATTTAGTCACGATGAAGGGAAACTGGAAGGTATGAAGTTACCGTGTCTACCACGCACGCAGCCAAAGTCCTAAATATTTGTGTTCACTTGTACGTTCTGTGGGAAAGCATATATTTACCGCGTATACGGGACATTGCCATACCACATATGGTTCATACACCAAAAGCTTTTTCGTTTTAACGAACACTTCTCCGTGCGACTCCCTTTCTCACTTTTTTCATCTCTCTTCCTGTTGCCCAGAAAAAAAAGTAATAAAACAACAAAACTAGGGAACTGCAGAAAAGAAAATTAAGCCGTGCCAAAAAGAGGGAAAAACTCAGGTGAGTTTCAAATTTGAAAAAAAAAATGGTTTGTTGACCAGTCATGAGATATTTTATCACTTGAAAAGATTTTTAAAAAAGCGACATTGTTAAAATTCTGTTTTTTTTAAGATATTATTTTATCAGTAGAGTCAAATTCAAAAGTTTTTTTTCTCAATTGACCAAATTGCAAAAAGTGACCCGTGTTTGCTTCGTCATGCACAAATTACAAAGAAAACGTTTCTTAAGAATTTTTAACTAAGAAAAAATTTTCTTTGATGTATTATAAAGAGTTATTTAAATTTTTAAGACGTTTTAGTATTTAAAAGTTAAAGTACTCAACTAAAGTACTACAATTTGTTATTTTCATAATAAATACCTCATCGATTCTATATATATGATCAATCTTTTAAAAAATTGACACTATGTTAAAAATTTGAAGTGTATGTTTCATTAATTTATCATTCACTCGTATTGGCGCTACCTCTCCAATTCTTTATAAATTCAACTTTGATCGATGTCATTTTACGGAGACGAATACTTCATCAACCTACTTTCAAAATTTTATAAAAACTTTTCATTTCAATTTTTATTGTGTATCATAACGTATTAAAATTTATAATGAAAATAGCATGAATTTTTGTAAACACATAATAAAATGTGCATATTTATTTTTCATCGAATCAATCGTTTTTCCTCAAAAAATTGGACTATGTATCTTGATATTGCTCCACTTCGATAAAAATTTTTTATTGTAAACCTAATTACATTTTAAAAAAATAAAGCTATAAGAGATAAAAGTAAAAGTTCTAAAGATAGAAAGAAAAAAATAGTCTTTGAGGTATTCAATAAAGATTGTTGCTTTTTTATTTTAAGTGATTCGAGAAGGACCGTAAAGAGTTTTATTTAACGGCAAAGCGATGAAAATCCTCGAATTTCCATTTCATACGAAATTTGAAGGTGGGAATATAACAGGCGAGTTTTCGAATGAGGAAAGCCGGTATTTGCCCTGAAATCACAAGACCCGGAGTATCAATAGCGCAGTAAAGGGAATATAAAGTTTGTGGATTCTTGGCACCGATTTAATTATTCCGAGATCGATATGGGAAAATAGGAGAGTGAAGCACGAGTTTTCGAACCCAATGCCCGAAGATCTTTTATTTTCTTTCTTCCTTTCTCTCGCTCGTTGTGCTCTCCGGGCATCGATCAAATTGAAATTCTCGGTGACGAGAATCCTCTTTGCCGAAAGTGTTCATGTTTTATTCAATGGCAATGCTTGACTTTCGACCTGGCCTGCTCTCGAAAACAGAATCGTAGCATCAGCCATGGCGTATGGCGACAGATCTATCGCCCTTAGCAGAAGCAACCTAAAATCAAGCATTGATCAATCGCTCGTCTCCATATATTTTTTTGTCTCTCGATCATGAGAAAACTCGCACCATCCTCAGCTATAAAAAATTTTTCCCAATAAATTCGGGCCTCTGTCGTTTCAACAAAAAATCCACGTTACATTTTAATTAAACTCTCGAACTCTTTCCATGGTACATGCAACGTGCAATGATTTTCAGATATAAAAATGCTATCTCTTCTTACATCCAATTTCATTTATTATCATCACAAATTCGTTGTCTGGATATTTTATTCGTCTCTGCCATCGATCCAGACGCCCCGAAGCTCTTCACATTGGTTTTTACATAGAATGCCATAAAAATAAAATAACGTCGAAATAAGAAAAGAAAAGGTGTTCAACTTCTCAATTTTTTTTCACATATACAACGTACTGCATCGAGTTTTCTTTTTACGAGTTTACAATTGTACACTGATCACATTCTTGAACAAAATACATTCGCTTTGTTCATAAATATATATATTTATATTTATATAATTATGGACACTTATGTGTTTTATACACTAGGCGTTGTTGCATTATAAAAAATGTCTTGCAGCTCTCACATCTTGAAACAACGTTTCTCAAAAGGTACAGTCGACATTTAATCGCAGTCCACTTTTCTTTTTCTTACATATATTTTTTTTTGTGCGAAATAAATATAATCTATGACTTGTCCATCAAGCATTTTTGGTTTTTGAGCAATCTGCAATACGAACTTCATCGATCGCCATTGATCGTAAAAAATTATTTCAAATAATAAATACAGCCTGCTCTTTGTTAAATGTGATTTAGTAGTTATCGCCATGCCATTATCACGTTTTTTTATTTTAATTAATATTACATAATCCCCAACTTAGTAACAGCTTACAAACGAGCGAAGTGTAAGCTTCGAAATGAATTTTTGATCTCTCGTGTTGAAATAATTCAAAAAAACTTTCGTGTGAGAGAGATTTATCTGCAAAATATAATTGCTGTTTCATTTAATAATCGTTGAAAACTCATGCACCGACCGGAAATGACTTTAAAGGCAAATTCCATTCCCGGAAATGAGTGCGCCAGTACGAAAAAGAGGAAGCTGTGCACCGAGTCGTGAGAAAAAGCGTGAAACAAATCAATGCTTTTCACAGTGGAAACTCTAGAGGGAGAGTCTCTCTCTCTCTTTCTTTTTCCTCCTCTTCATTCCCAAGATTTCGAGTGTATTGAATGCAATTTCATGACTCAAAGACGAAAATATGGACGGTGATGGTAGTACGTTGGAATCAATATTTGCATCCAGGCCGAACAGCGTGGTCCTGCTTTGCAGTCTCGCAGACTTCCTTTTTCACCCCTACCCACTGAACTTTCCCTAAACTTTCTCCTCTCAGTTCGTACCTTTGACGAGTTTCGGCGGATCTTTCTGGTACCGCGCGAAAATCTCTCTTCTGAAGGACTCGAAGTGCTTCCTGTTAACGCTGTTTTGACGCTCCCGCCATGCTGGTCGTCCCTTTCGTGTTTGAAGACCCCAGTGTCCCGTGAAAACCGGTGACAAAACTTTGAACTGATAACCAGCAACAAACATCTCGTACACCTGTACAAAGAGATATTCCGAATTAAAATTATATAACTTTAACGTTAAAAATACGCAAAACATCTTATTATTTTATGCCAAAATTTGCTCTACAATGACTTCGACTGTAAATTTCTCGCACACTTTATTATATATACTCTTATAATTTATAATCAAAGATTCAATATGCATGCATGCAATGTGTCAAAAATTGTAGCTTCAATCGAATGAATTTCTTATTCTGACGAGCTTATACTACGAATAATATCCAATAATGTTATTCGATTTCACATATGTCGAGGTTTAATCTCAGGAATATTACTCGAGAGAAAATTAACAGAGTCTCAGATATGCTCGTAATATTTCACGAAACATCTGAGATCTTGCAGGGGGTGTCTGTCACAGCCGGTAGCACCCGATACATTGCGCTCGAAACCGGGTCATAAGACACCGCGAAGACACGTGTCACACGCGAGAAAATGTCTGGCGCATATCTCCGAAGGAATTAAGAGGTAATGGAAATTAACCAGTATACATAATACATGCACACACACACATATATATATCAACATTATAAATATACTAGTCGACTTGTCAGACAGATGAGAGGTTCCAAGTTGATGAGGTTGCTTCCTCGGTGCCAACGTGATTCCTCGACACATGCTCCTGAGCTTGAACAATAGACGTATGTATGTATACACGGGCGATATTTGACATTTCTGGATGCATTCGCGTGGCTCTCCGTCTGTTTCGCCAGGTGGAGGTCGATCTTGGCATTATTCTGTCAGAGACAGTGTCGTGACGTCTTGGGTGGATTGTCGCGCGTGGAACGTGCGAACAAAGCGGACAAGAGAGGCGAGGAGTGGGCAGATGGGCCCGACGGGTGTTCGCATCTCGTTGCGTCAACAAACGAATTAGGGGAAACTCAATATCAGCCTCGACGTCGGATGCATCGGTGATCCGTCGTCAGGAGCGTCCTCTCGTCTCGGAATATCGCGGAAAACATGCATTATTCAACCCGCTCGCGTTTCCCGTTAGGTGAGAATTCCCGCTCATCTCGATGCGCGAAAGTCGAACGAAACTTCAGGATCTCTTCTTCGAACTTTCGTTTCATCCCGGGGGGGAAAGGATGATGGCTTTGGACCGGGGAAAATTAAAATGGAATATGCCAGCAACAGTGATGATGAAAGAAAGGAGCTAACTGCCAGAGGCTCCCTGAGTGCTCCGCTTGAAACCGTGTGCACGGTGCGTGACGCTGATGTGCGCGGGGCCAGAAATGCGACCCCGCGCGGGATTCGCTCGCTCGCGCCCCCCGAGTACCCTGAAGACATCAGCGGAAGAGCGAAAAAGGGAGATGCATAAGAAAAAGCGAGACGGAGATACGATGCCGACTAAGAGTGAAAAAGAAAGAGAGAGAGAAATGAAAGTAAAATTGGAGAGAGAAAGGAACCGAGTTCGCGGGCGTCTGTAATTTCTACGTTCAGCATGCTCGAGGCGTAGGGTGTAGTTCGGTCCACCACGGAATCCGAGAACAATGCATTCACCGCTGGGTTAATGTAAACTCTTGCAATTTCAACGTGCCACTGGACGATGGCTCGTTACCTCCGTCCTACTGGGCTCGCGCCAACCCTCGCTCGTCATCACCCTTTCGTACCTTTTCTCTGCATCAAGGGGGAGGGGGGTACAAAGAAAGAGTGCGCGTGAGAGATGAGGCAGAGAGGACCAAAAACTCTGTGGAAACATGACTTTGAAGTTTGCATCGTTGGAATGTCACGAATTTTTTTTTAATTTATCCAACTTTCTTTTCGATTTTTCTGCAAAAACTCATTAAAATGAATTACAAAAAGAATCAGCTCTATACGGAACCTAATCCTTTTAGGGGTTAAAAAATGATCAAATTCTGTCACCCGCCCTATGCAATTTCAAATTCGTTGCATTTCAACGATGCAAACTTCAAAGTAATGTGGAAATATTTCCTTTCCTTTTTTTTTCAAAAAAATTACAGACCGAGATACACGGTCAATCGAGGATATCAATGGATATCCTCGAATGCTCAAAAACTTCAAAATAAAAGACGCGCCAATTTATCGTGCTCAGCGACGTACGGGTATTTTTCTAACGACCAAAAACCCATCCTCCTTAATAATTTGTATATGCAGATATCTAGTCAAGTATATCATGAAAAATTGGATCAGTACATATTTCATGAAAACTATTTAATAATAATAAATAAAGCAAATGTTACAGAAACCAAATAACATGATGTACTACAGAATATAGCAACAGTCTGAAAGTAAATATATAAAATCATTATCTAAAAAACAAGACATACTTTGAAATACCCCATCAAAAAAACATATTCAATGCAGATTGTTTAGATCTCAAAATGAAAATCACTCTTTAACTATGTGTATTACACTAATATTTTACATTTCAAAATTAGTATATTTGGTAAAAAACGATTTAATCAATCTTAAAAATTATTTATTTATGCCTCATTTAAAAATAAGCCAAATAATGTCTCATTTGACAAATAAGTATTGCTAATAGCTCTTTAACAAATAAAGATTCAGTCTCTTTGACTATCATTATGGTCTTCAGTCGACAAAAAATTAAGCGACCATTAAAATAATACGTTGAGTGTACAAACATTTACAAACTGTAAATAGATTTATAAATATTTAACTATAAAAATTCACTTTACAATGCTACATATACTGCTAATTAAATGATAATACAGATTTATTATAACTAGTTGATTTTATGTTCCTGCAATTTTAATGAGCAAGATACAATTCGCACAAAACCCTTGGTAGTATGTAGAAAGAACAGATGAAAACTCGTTATCCTTCGAGCACACAAGCCCTAAATTAAAGTCGTCGGTACATTGCCAAATATCCAGTAAAAATACGCTTATTCAGGAACGAAGGAAAAATATCGACGGGACACGTCGCGGTTCTGATAAAATATTGATAAGGTGTGCAGACAGCGTTTGCAAACTTCAATATTTCGTGGAAACGTGCTCGCCCTTTTCCCGCTCGGGGGATATAGCTAGGAGGGAGCGTTCGTCCGTCGACGATTGGTAGAGAGTTGAGGCAAAAGTATGAATACACTCGTGCTTAGCGAGGGCACCGAACGAGGGCGGGATAAAACTGCGGCTGGTCGAACGTGTCGCGGCTTCGGTCGTCTCTTTCCTCTTTTCTCACGATCCCTTCCCATCTCCTCTGGTCAGTTACGAATTCATGCATCGAGCACTTCGTGTAAACAGGAAGAACGAGAACTCGGGATCACATCCGCTAAACCCTTTTGCTTTTCCGTCCACCAGAGCGGGCCGCCGCGTGTATTCGCGGCATTAGGCATCCGCGTTCTCGTAAATGGAACTGGACATTGCGGAGCAAGTGGTTTACGTCCCTTGTACCTGGGGAAATGTGCTTCGGGGTTAATTTCACGGTTCGCCATCGAAGTTACACACCAGATGCGAGAGAAGAGAGAGATGCTCTAGCGTGAGATGCACCCAACGGAATCTTCTTTCTCACTCGATTCACCGCTTATACACATTTCTATTAGCTCCTCGACGTTTTCTCCTCGTTTTCAGCGACCGCGTTAACCATTTTTTATTTTTTTTTATTTCTATCTAATAGATAAATTTTTTCGCTCACGATTATTTTTACCTCCTCCAAACTATCAAGATTGATCAACTTCCCGAAAATATCAGCAACGATGTTTCATCGTCGCACACAAGTTCGAAAACTTCACCAAATTGCATTCAATTGGCATTATATAGCAATAATAAGCGGTACGCACAAAGCGCAAAGACCCAATCAACTTGAGCTTATGACTCGGGCTTACAGAGACTTAATTCATTATTCATTCATTCATATAATTCATGCATATATTGCAGATACATAATATAGTTACTAATCCCTAACACACAGTTATAGATCGTGCCTTTCTGTTACCCTACATATAATCAAAATATTCAAATTTCACTATCAGAACAACCAGAATTTCGAATTTCCGACGTCGATGTTGATTTTCATATCTGATTTTGGTATTAGAATTTTGCTAAAAGTATATTCGTATACATTCGCACTATTTATATATGCTGAGATAAATATAGATGTCGTTCATTTATTTTTATTATTTTTGCTTAAATTTTAATTGCTATAGTTATAATACAATTTCTCGTCGTTATCAGCCTTTGCTAACAACGAAAACTCATCGTTTTCCTCTTTCAGTTCTTTCTGCCTCATTAAGAAAACTTTTCGCTCTCGCATATATTATTCGACGAGTGGCGTTTCTCGGTCCGCGCTCGCTCGCGGATCGCGATATTGCCCAGGTCCGGGAAGAGACGCCGCGGTAGAGCATGGAGAAAAATATCTCCCTGATTTTTCGGACTCGTGCCTTTACATATGTAACAGATGAAAAACTTTGGTAAATACACCATCAAGAGTTTTTCTCTTTTTTTCTCCACCCTACTTGGAAAAAACTTCTTCACGGAAAAAAAGATTTCTCACGAAGCGACGATAGCTCCGGAGTAGACGCCTACTTCTTCCAATCTTTGACGACTTAAGGGTGTGTAACTAGTGGTGCTTAATTCAGAAAAACAGAACTGTTTGGACTATCCCGACTCTTTCCAATCAGCATGAGGAAACGTACACACTTATCTACAGGGTGTCCCATGAAAAGTTCCTGAATTTAAAATACTTCGTCTCTTCCCCTTGCTCTAGTTGATGGCCATAAACTTTAACGTTGGTAGTCTCATTCCAGATGCTATAGAGTTACGAATATGTACGTCGAGATGAGTAATCTCGTGACTTAGGAAAAAGTATATTTCATTGTGTGCTGCTACTTTAGAGATAGAGTATATTCAACTACATGTTGAAAATTTAGAACTATATATATGAATTGGAACAGTATTGAGTTGCTAGTGAAAATACTAAATAGCTATGGAAAAATTCTCATTCGTGTTATGCAGTGGAATAATATTTTCAAAAAATAAAAAAAATACCACAATTAAAATAGCTTCTCAAGAATTGGAGAATTGAAAAACTAATCAACCCAGAGGTGACATTTTTTTAATACATCTATAAAAAAACTCATTAACTATTAATGACGAAATCTATATAGAGACTCATGTAAAATTTTACGAGATCATAACAAAGATACTTGAGTCTGGTAAACTGCATGAAAACAAAATTATCGTTCATTTAAATTACAGAAAATCCCCATATTTTCACATCAAAAGTTCTTCATCCAGAAAAATGAACGAAATGTTCGACGATTGTAAAGTGTTAAGCCCACTATACACCTATAAAATTAAACCATCTGCCCAACTTTCAACCTTTTCAATTGATGCAAGAAAACGAACTTATGTACCAACAGTAAGATCATCATTCGAGAAAACATTTTTCGTAAAATAATGTATTTTTTAACTTTTACTTTATAAAAATGGTCAATTTCGATACATGTCCTTATCTTGGTAAAAAAATATATCAAATGCAGCTTCTCCATTAGAAAATAAGAAAAACGATATCTAGACCAAGCTTTAAATGTTTTCAGTTCTCAAACTCATTGCATATTCACAGATTTTCTTCATACCGTGACCAGTTTAAAATTTTTCTGATTTTCTCCGTCGCTATTCTCTCACAGCACACGTACTAAAGCTCAAACTCAATTTTCTGTTTTTATAGATGGGCCAAGAAGGAGTGAAAAATCGAGAGGACGAAGAAAAAATTCGTCGCGGAGGAAGAATAAGTGCTACGATAATTCTCGTATTTGAGAACGCCTCCGAGCCTGTGTACAAACACCCAGGCGCTGTAAGAGTAATTCAACCAAAGATACGACACCTTTATTTTCAAGAGGATTTACAACGACGTGCGATCGCATAAAACTCCATTATCGGATCCGCCCTGTCCTGTATAGCTTTTGCTTAAAATTCTATCTACAGAGTGTCTGAAAAAAAATCTCGCGATGCCCGACGAATAAAGAATCTCAAGGATTTTTTTTTATTAACTCAATTAACTCATATTTAAAAAAAATCTTGCATAATCAAACAAAAGCTCCCAACGACTTGAAGTCCACTCGCTTCGAGTATATTTGTGAAAATAAAATGAAAAAGAAAACACTTAAAATTCTTTCATGCCATTGTACGTGACTATTCGTTTTTTTTTCACGATGCTGGCGACAAAACGTTTGAACCGCTCGTTGAGAGGTCCAACTTAGTTGGCTGACTGGGATGCAAGCCACAGTGCTCGACGAGAATCTCGCTTTGATACACACTGCTGTAAATGGGCGCAACGACGTGTGGGGGTAGCGAGAGAAGAAACAAGCGGATGGGAGCGGAGAAAAAGCGATAAATCAACGAGGGTTACAGAGGACTCTCTCGAGAGGGTAAAGACCATTTATGAGATACGTTACGAGGGTACTCGAAACTTCTTTGAACTTCCATACTCGTTTAGCCCTATAGCGAAGAAAATTGAGAGTGCAAAAAGAGCAGTGGCTATATGTAGACCAGAAGAAAAAAAAAACAAGACACGAAGAAATGGAAAGAGAGTCGTGGAATCCTCTTTATGTGATTTCAGCAAAAGGTAATAAAAATAGAGAGAGCGAATTAAATCCAAATACTTGTGAAAAAGCGACCGTCGTCGCGAGGGAAATAGATGGCATCGATTTTGAGTAAGTCCGGGGTCAGAGCGACGTGTAAAGGAAGCTAGCACTGATAAGCGGAAGAGATTGCAACGAGACGCGTACGGGGACACTCGAGAACGCGTACGCGCAATCATTGCCAAATCGACGAACGATCGTGCAGAACGGGCGCGAACACTTGCATTTCTCTGTATACATAATTGTTCCAATTAGAAGGCAGGAAATTAAAGGCCACAGATCAGACACGTGGACAAATTGAGTGGAACTCGTCGGCGTTTACGGGCACAAATGCAATCTCAGAGGTAACGAGGATTCACGAAGCTCTGCGATAATGCGCGTGTATATCCACCGAACGGTCAACCCGCCTGCCGCATTATAAATGGCTTCTCAATAAAAGAGCTCGGACAGGAGAATTTGACGCTCCGAGCCTCGAGAACGGCGCCCCTCTGTTCGCCAAACGTTCGTTCAGGCGAGCCAATCTCTCTCTCTTTCTATCTCTATACCTTTAAATTACTAAATGGGCAAGCAACGAACCCTCGTGGCCCGAACTACGAAATTAGCAGCGACCGGTGCGAGCTAACGAACCAATGACTACTGACGGATGGACGTCCACTTCTGCACAAATATACCTTATCGATCGGTCACACTCGTGCGTACCCACTTTAGTTCGTCGCTTCCAAAAACGACCCGGCTCCTTATCGGGTTGTCTGCTAAATTGTTTGCTCTACGCCCTTTCGGTTTTCATTGTTATCGATGCGAAAACCCCGACAAGGGTGTACACGTGTTCTTCTCCATACACAACCCGCGTCGCTTGCCGGATCCCAGTGACAAATGGAGATCAACAGCGATCAACAAACTTGAGCCAGAATCAATTGGATCGTGATGCCGAGATTAACCGACCGATACAATGCATGGTAATGCCTCTCGGTTTATTGCTATCAGATCGTTGTAGATTTGATTCTGAATTCTAATAGCACGTTTCGAATCGCATTTGCATTTCGTCAAAAACTTATTAAGAAACCTATACTTTTGATTGGAATCTCGATTGACTTTATTAGAGAAGATTCCAATTAGAAGATCCATTTAAGAACGTTATATGAATTCATGAAATGGTGAAACCGATATTGATCCTTTTAAAAACTTAAATCGAATGCCTATGCATACGTGAAAGAACGGTGAAGCTGGGTCGTCTAATTGTCTCCAATAAGTAGTCGATATTAGCCCCAATTATTTTATAGAATTGTGACCCTAGATTATCCATCAGCGTTATCAAAATCTTATCAACTAACGATAGTCGACTAATGATGACTGGTATAAACCAGTCATCAGTCATACTGACTGAAAATCAATAAAAAAAGGAAGTAAGACATCTCCACGTTTTTTCTCTATGTTACATGTGGAGTTGTGTGACAATAGCCTTCAGAAATTTTCACGTAAGCACTTCAGAATGCTTGACCTATCGTAAAAAGATCAGTGCAAAAAACTTTTGAAACGGTAGAATCAAAACTCATCGTAACGTAGTAAGCATGCTTGATACGTGGGTCCATATCAGAAAGATAAATAAACATTTGACGTTCTTTTATATTGTGAAAAGTAGGTATGACAAAACCGAAGAGAAAATATATATTTATCCGAAGGGGAATATATTGAATAAACAACTACGATTGCGCAAGAGATGAATTGAGAAAAAAAAATGGGTCAAAGAGGTACATGTCGAATTCTCTGAATCGTCAGCAGACTATATCTTTGGTAGAGAATTATTATATTCTCATATATAGCTTATTGTGATTCAACAGCAATAGAATCAATACGAAAAATTCATTAAGTCGGTAGACAAAATAAACAACTTATTCACTCTGATGTCATGGTTCGATACTGTATGGCCGTTAATATTGCTTCTCAATCCTCCTCCCTCTTTCTTTCCCTGTCAAGATACCACTGATACTGCAATGTATTCAACACTTTTCAATATCTCTGGAGTCGTGACAGTTATATTTTCTTTTAAAGAACATGAACACTTTTTCAAGAAAAATTGTGAAAACCATTCAGAAGTGGGGCTCTCCCAATAATCAGTGATACAGTAATATATAATCATGAGAATCTATAAGCAAATATTTTCGCCTGATTATATAGGAGGATCTCATTTACCAAATATTTACAGTCAAATTTTGCAAATACGTTCTACTGCGAAGTTACTGCAGACATATGCACAGTTCGTAAGAAATCTGTCTCAAGAAATACGTTACACGATTCATAAAAGCTATAACAATAGTATCTCGCTTATATTTAAACAAGATTTTTTATGTGCATAAACAGTATGTGTGGTAATCGTGTACATAGAATGATACAAATGAATTTATAGTGGATACAGCCACTGCCTTTTTATTAATTTATTTCTTGTTGGTAAATTATTAAAATTCGTGTGATTGTGGGTGCATAAAAAATCGTGTAAAATAACTTCAATCGATACGATACGAATACGTTCGAAATTAATTTTATTTCAATCAACACGACAATTTCTCAGAAATTATTCAAACATTCTAACGGAATAACAATTTTTCCACCCCGTTCATCGTAATTCATGTATAATTATTTTTTATTTCACTCTAGAATATTTTTGCTCACCCTTGTGACACGTAAACTCGTAAATTTTCGATAAAATAATTATAGAGGAAATTTTGAGAGTCTCGTGTAGGTATCCGCCCGTCACGTTTCACGCTCAAACTCATTACCGTGTCGAAGCTCCAATTCTATCATGCACGCGTAACCCATTCCATAACGATTAGAGGAATTTTCGGAATGCGAAACTCGATACACGCTGCTAAGGTATTTTCGTTCCGAAAGCGAAATATTCACGCGTTACACTGGTGCAATTGTATTCGAGAGGGAGAAAGATAGTGCAAGAGACGAAGAGAGGGAGAGAAATCCCTTTAGTAGGTTATATATGCACCATCGACAGCAAATAAAGGGCAACCAACGGGCAGCGAAGCCGAATCCGCGAAACCACACGCGATCGAAATCACTCATCTCGCGTTTGAATAGAACGGAGGAGAGGGAGGGAAAGAGAGGGACGATTGCGATGCTGGAACGCCCGGAAAACGCCTCGGGTCGTAACGCGATAAACCAAAGTCTCGAGAGCCAGTGGCTGTGGTGAATGAGAAACCTCGAGCTATGAAATGTGCCCACCTCAACCTTCTCCTGTCCCCAAAATAACCCGAAACCCAAGCTTCCGTATAAATTCCGGGAGCACCGTTGCGCGAATCTGTTTGCGACATATTTCTCCCCCTCGTCCTTTTATGCACATCGAAGATCGATCGACCATCGGAATCCTATACCTTTGCTATTCTCACTTCTCAAATATCTCTGTCTCTCCGTGACATAATTCTGATCGCATATATGCATTCGTTGAATTCATACCGAATGTAGAAAGCCGGAAATAAATTTAGCAAAGTCTAATTATGACCGATGCCTCACTCATTCCTTGTCGAAACTATCCCATCAGTTATGGCTCCTTCTCTGATTGAAATATCCGTGAGCTTAAAATTTAAATAAATTATTCATCTCAGATTGGAGAGAAAATTAGAACTCTAATCCTTTAGAATTATCTCTGACAGCGATATTGATAAATCAATATATATTTTCTGTGGATGTCTCTCTAGGTCATTTGAACCTTTTCTTCCAATGAATCTTTTTTATGCACAGCTAGAGCTTCGAGGTTTAAAAAATGCATCCATACGTATATATATGAGCTATTCCACACCGTTTCGACCACTTTTAGATCCGACCACTTTCAATTTTGCTGAAACGTTTTTTATCATTTTCTATACCCTATTGAAAACTTCTTTGAGAATTTTTTCAGATTTTTTTCACCCAATCTAAAAAAAGTTATGAATTTTTGAAAAAAAAAACTGTTCTTTTTCTTTAAATAGCCATAAATTTTTCAAAAATTGAATTATCGGGACGTTTTGTTTTTAATTTTTATAATTAGATGTACTTTTTAATAAAAAATAAACCAAAATTATTAAGATCTATCTTCGTGGATTTTGTTTAGTTTTCTGAAAAACAAAACAAAAATTTCTCTATGATTACTATTTTTTATTTATTTTTTCTATTTTTTATAAAAAAGTGTCGAAGTTACAGAAGATGATAAAAAAGTTTCAGCAAAATCGAAAGGGGTAAGGTCTAAAAGTGGTCGAAACGGTGTGGAATAGCTCATATATATATATATATATATATTGTATACCAATGCAATATTTTTATTTTCTCGAAATAAATACTGTTCTCGCAGCTCAAGACGCGCAGTCCATTATAGATTCGTTATCAAAGTTTACCTGAGTATTTCTTGTATATCCATAACCGAGAAATCGCTCATCGTGGGCCGGAGCAACATCCTTTGTCACGTAAAATGGTTCGTAAAAAAATTCGAAATTCGTTACATCGTGGCTCACGTAGATTTTGCCAGTTTTAAGATTCTCATGATTTTTCGACGAGGGATTCACATCAAGTACCCATCTGCAATGAGAATGAGTAGCATTTTATTATCTTATGTAATAAAATGAAGCAAAAAGCAATAGAGATGAATAATACCTGGTGAAATTCGTCGCGAACTGATTGTGGATGAAAACTTTCTGATGGAAAGGTCTCGCGAGACCTTTCTTCGCGATTCTGACGAGTTCCGTCTTGTTGAGGGGAAATCTAACGCGAATATCAAGCTCATATGTTGGCACGACGTAAGCGCACTTGTCGCAATTGTTAGCCGGGACGCCGAGAAATTCGTCGAGTCTGGCTGCCATGTTGAGACAAGGAACGATGTCGACGTCAGTGAGAAAAACCCACTCGGCGTGACAGTTCTTTCTCGCCAAATTTCTCATGTGATTCTGAGGATAAACGTTTCGCGCGCGCCAGCTCGTTTGCTCGCTGGACAGTCTGCTGACGAATTTGGTGAGGGTCGCCTCGGGTTTGGCACAGTCGAGATTTTCCGGAAGCTCGGTCGCGCGCGGCTGCTTCCTGGGCGAGCGATTTTTCGGTAACGCGAGGGAAAAATTCACTCTCTCGCGAATAGGGGTGTAGCACCGTCGCAGATAGACGAGATATCGCTGCAGAGTCTCCAATTCCTCGTCACCCGCGGCGTAGAGTGCGACCGAGATCGGGCCCGTCCAGTGATGGGCGACCTGGACGAGCGAGTGAAGTTTTTCCAGGGAGGTTTGCGTCGCCAAACAGGACTTGCTCCGGGCCGATATCTCGGAATAATTTGCACCGACGAGGACGGAGTCGAAGGTGCGAAATAATCTCCTCGAGTCCCATCTGCCCAGCCTGACGTCAAATCTCATCGTGTTGTCATCCATTATCGGCACATAATTTGGCGTCGTCAGGCAACCTTTGCGGAAATCCGGTGTTTCGTTCGACTCGCCCCGACGATTCTCCCCCTCGGACGAATCCAAACTCGAGTCCGTCACTCCGCTCGCTCCCAACTCTTTTGGTACACTCTCGGGGGTGCAATTCTCTGATTGGAGTAGCAGAAACGTCAGCATGTTCGACAACGCAAGAACGATCACGCTGATAAGACTGAGAGTCCGTGGATAACATCCCAACTGAAACACCCGAGAAATATTAAATTATTTTCTCTTCGCGTGTAATCAAACTTTCACGCGCTCAATGAATAAAGTTCGAAACATTTTCAATGACGAGAGAAAATTGAATCGTGCATAATATTCAGTTATCCCTTTCTATATGCGCGTGCGTAATCGCAGAAATTTTCGTTCGTCCAAAACCTCCAAACTTTTTTTTTCAAGTTGAGCAAACGTTCGCGAAGTTTTCGAACCCTATTTTACCAAGAATTCATTTCATTTTCGCTGTTACAAAGCCGCAAAAGCATTCACCTTCTTATCGAACATTCAAACGCGAAATCTCGAGCCTTATCGCACGTCCAATAAAAGTCGACGAAAAGAACATGAATGATCGAAAGTCGAGAAAAAAAGCTCAATCATTTATAAAGCTATAACGTAATTTTATTCCGTCAAATTTGATTACGTACAAAAGAGACAGATAAAATGGAACAATTAATTATGTCGCGATTCCATTGTCAGTCAAAAATACTCGAGGAAATAAAAAGAGCTCAATATGTATATCCACCACCGCCGTTACATAAATTTCATCACTGATAACTTTCAATTAAAAAATTAATAGCTTTTGAAATATTGGACAGATCCCGAAAACAGCCAAGTAAATTTGGTTCGGCAAAAAAAAAACCCATACTCTTGTCATCATACTGTCAATTTGATTGCATGTAAAAATACTCGATAATATTAAAATACGAAAGTCAATTGTTAAAAAAGTTTTTTTTACTCTTACGCATTTGCTCTCAATGCAATATTGCTGGGAAACATTAAAAATTCCAAAGTGTTGAGTATATGTTGCCGAACTATTCAACTCGATACATAAACAAGAAAAGGAGAAGCACGCGTGGGTTTATATAGATAAAAGGATCGCTTTAATGTGAATCCCTGCATGAAGAAATCTCCGAGGCATGCGCTCTTTGTATGACGCTTATTTTCTTTATCCGACGATCCACAAACGTTGAATATTAAATTCCGACCACGTACGGTTGGGAGACGGAGAAAAACCGCACAAGGGAGAGACTCGAAGGAAAAGGGACGAAGCAGCAGCTTCGTAGGGAGAGGAAAAAAGTGGAGCGGGAAGAGGGATAAAATTGTTGTGGCATAGCTCGGAGCGAAGATCTCTGGCGTACGGAGTGGGCTCTCTTTCACATCGAGAAAAAGGCATAGATGGAAAAACGGAGATGCGTGCTTACCCTCGAAACTCGAAAAATTCTTGAAACGTTGATTCAACGGTTGCTTGCCGCTGCCTGTAACGTGCATTTGAGCATTCGTACATCTTGCAGAGAAAACCTGCTCTTTGGTCAGCCCGTTGAACCCTTTCAAAGTCAAAAAGCCCTCTTTTACCTGCAAGCCACCCCCTTTTACCATCGGATAACCTCCCTGAATCCGAGATATAGCACAGTCACGAAATTTAATCTCATGCCGGAATAATTAAAAAAATAAATTCGCCAAATTGCAAAAAGTACAAGTGTAATATTATTTTTTTTTTTTTTGATAAATGAAAGTTAAACGAAATCTTAATTATAATTTCGTGCCTATAGCGTTAGAAATTTTTAATCGATCGTGGATTTATATGAACGAGTCGATGGGGCCCGTAACTGTCAATTTAATTAAATATACGAGAGTCAAGTGAGATAGGGGTCTGTTAAAGTTAGTTACGCGATGGCTTTATCGCTGAAATATGCCGTAGTCAATGACAGCTATAATGAATATAGTGGGAAGCTTTGAAACAAGAGCCAAGAGCGTTGAGAAACTTTGAGAAACCAGCGCTTCGCTTCCTGTTTCCGTTTCCTCATAGCACAGCACGTAAATACATACATACAGTATATTCGTCCTAGATTACACGCAAATTTGTGGCAACGTTTCTCTGTGCGTGCACCGAAGAGATAGACAAGAATCGACGCAATGTGATTCCTCAAAAGCGTCCAGGACCCGAAGTTACAGTCGCGTGCATTATAAGAATATTATATCCACGTAGATTATAAATGAAGAATAATTCGTCTTCAAGACCTACAAGTTTTAGTCAATTCCTAAGAAAACGAGAAAACTTTTCATATCATACAATCTTCTTCATCCACTGGTATCTTCCTACAATTTCGAAAAAATGTTCAAGTAAAAAAGAACTCATCCGTAACACTTTAAGGGCGAATAATTATAAAATAATTTGAAAAATAGTATAACAAAGTAATTAGATCTTTCAATCGTAAAAAATTGTGTCAAATTTGAAAATAATTCACTAAATGGTTTAAGAGATATCAAATTTTGAATTCTTAGAATTTACGATAATTCTTTCTTATGCAAAAGTTCGAATATTTACGTACAATTTTTTTATACGTTTAATATACGCTGTTTCAATAATAAATTACAAATTTCAAAAAGTTTCACTAAATTCTTACATTTCTAATAATTGTTAATAAATTGCACCAAAACTGTTAAATTATATGTGTGTAGCAGATATAAAGAAAAAGATTGACAGATATAGTATATGGTAAAAATATTCATCGTTACAATAAATTTACTAGCGTTATAGGAATAATATATCTGCAACGTCGTTTAAAAAAAAGTATATGTAACAGTAATAATCGTAAGCCAGCCACGAAACAGTGCTTTGTGTAAATGTACACAACTACAGCTCGTCAAGCAAAGTCGAGTACAAGATTTGTACAAATTAATTCAGGCCATTCACAATTTATCCCATAATCGGGTAATTGTTCTGCAGCTGAAACAATTACTCGATAATTATTCTCGCAGCTGGTAGAAATTAGCGTGAAGAGTTATACGGAGTAATTTGGCGTATAATCATAATCGCGAGGTCGCGAGAACGGCAAGTTTCCTCGGCCCGGCGAGCGAGGGACTCGAGCGCGCCTCGTCAAAAAGTTACAATTATCTTGGACTCGTTGCAGTATATACAGGATCGTGAAAAACGAGAGAGAGAGAAAGGGGAGAAGTGAACGCGCGTTAGAATTTAGTTCGCCGACACGGGATTTTGGAGCCATAATACGAGCAACAATTTTACTAAAAGTCTCGACAGAGAAAGTGGTTCTCTATTCTCTCCCTTCCTCTCTCTCTCTCTCTTTTTAGCTCGTGCAAGGGCTTTCTCCGTGTAAATAGCTCAAAATAGAATTATATATAGTCGGTCTGCTCGTAGTTGTTAGCTATTATAAAACGAGTTCGAGAGTAGGACGGTTAAGACGTCGAATGGAGGAAAAGAGATGAGGGTGCACTCCCGGTAATAGCTCGCAATTACGGTGTGTGCTGAGCGAACGTAAGAAACAAGTTCCTCTAAGCGCATTGTGTCCCATCCTCATGCACAGTACGTATGTAACTCTTACATTCCTCCTATACCCACGTGTACATTTATGTCGTAAGATTTCTGCAGTCTACGGGTAACCGAAAATGCTAAAAGGTTCTACTTGGAAGGATTCCAATTTGGTGAAACACCCTGTAAACCGAGAGGTATCATGCTCATCCAGGCGTACATTCCCAAAAGTGGACGCGGTTGAAACACGTAAAACCCTGCGAAACCACTGCGGGAAAAAGGGAAAGATCAAACGCAGAATATATCTCCCGGAATATATATCGAACGACCGCGTCTACTAAATTTTTCGTCCTCAAATATGTTTTTTTATTTTTATAATAAAATATGTATATTTTTATTATGTACTATAGAGACTCAAGATTAACGTAGTTGTACAGTGTAGTATCGTTTACTAAAGATCTCCATTAAAAGTTTACAGAAATAAATTTTATTAACGTACACGTGTACACTAAATTTCTAGATGGATTCACCGAGACGAGAGTCAAATTTATTTCAGTCCATTGATATATGAATTTAGTAGTAAGATTTTAAAACTGTTCATTAACTTTTTTTATTTTTAAATGTTTGAATAATATAAATTATGAATATTGTTTGAAAGTGTGATTAGACTCAATTTATTACTGCCATGTAAAAAAAATTCATTAGGCAAAAATATGTAGTCCAAATTCCATCAATTTAACATGAAAAATTGAATTTACATCAAAGATCATATCTTCATTATATGAATTCTTTTCTCTATCATAAAGAGTACTAATTGATGAAAAACTGACAAGTAAAAATATTTCAATTTAACTGTCGTTATAATACAACTACTTTGATACTCTTTTCCAAGGGAATTTTTTTAAGATAAGAATCGCAATGGTATTATTTTTATTAAATATCAGCGGTGTAATAAACTTCAATAGAGATTAATTCTCATTAGTGTCGAGAGAGTATATCAAAAACACAGACATCGGAATAATAATAGTAATAATAACAACAATGCACAACCATCTGAGCGTTTATCAGAAAAAGACTGAAACTCGGGAAATCTTTGAGAATTCAAGAAAATAAAAGCACTTCGAGGATTTACCAGAACGGTGTATACTCGGGCAGTGTTGCATCCTTCGCTGTTCACTCATTCTTTTTCTTCATTTTATTTTATTTTTTTCTTCTTTTTTTTTGTTAAGTCCAATCCCTAGCGACGATTTTCATCGGAGAGCGAAGAGGAAAGTATAAGAAAAGCTCTTTTCTCGCGTTTCACGTGTACATACATATATAGAAATATGTATAAAACTGTGAAGCGTAGGGGAAATGGCGAAAGACGAAATTACGACGGACTCGAGGGATCGTGCAACTCTACCGAAGAAAGCTCGTAACTCTTTTGCGCCAGAGATTGCTTATCCGCGAGATTGTATCTCGGTGTGACGGGATAAGAGAGAGAGATGCGAAAATAATACATTTGTGCGTCGTCGTTGTTCGTACGAGACGAAGCGGCTTCGCGTTCGCGTTATAATGTATTAGAAACGTGTGCACAGTGGAAAGATCCTTAGACACTGCGAACTGGATTTTCCGTACTTGCAGAATTGCCGACGTTCTTCCATTTGCATGCTAACAGAGTCCCCAGTATTGCCGCCTTCGTGAAACGTTAATGGTGTTGTTCACACGCGTACACACCGTATTCACTGTGCACACTCTCCCTCGTATGAGCCCCAGAAAAAAAAAATACAACTAAGCTGAATCCTATTTTCCTCAAGTCCTGTCCCAGAAGGATTACAGAACCGTATAAAAACACGAACGAAAAATATTCGTCCTGCCCATTCCTTTTCTTTTTAAAGGGGGTAAAAAAAATATTTACCTTTTCAATTTCCATTCTCTCGTCAAAGTTTAAAAACTCTTCGATGATTTGCTTAAAAGAAAAAGTTTTTTAATCTACAACGGAAACAAACGAATAGAATTTTCTTCGTTCGTATAGAGGAAATTTCAAATATCAACAATCGCTCCGCTGAGAAATCTGCCCGATGGGCAAACCTAACAGCATGATTGATTAGAGGGGGACACCCAGCACGTTATCATCGGATAAGTATATGTAAACGTTGCGTATAGATTTGCAAGATTGAGGAGAAAGGGGAAGAGAGAGAGAGAGAGAGAGCTTTATACGCAAAGCTCGACAAGGGAGCTCTAGACGCTTCCTCATCAGAACGTTCACTACAACCCTTGATGCTAACACACACAACTGGACACACAGAGCTTAATGCATTATCAATTTGCGTACACGGGTAGTTTACTCGACAAGGCCCTTCCCTCGACCTCAATCCTGTTTTCCCTTTGTCCCTCTCGCTCGCTTGTCCTCTGATCGAAAAGTCACGAGGAAAATATCGCTCCTCTCCGTCAACCATCAAGGTAAATTTTTATTCTCCTTTACCAATATATATTTTGTTAAAGCGATATATGAAAAATGTTCCAACCGAATAAGTCAAATATTACGGAAATATGGACATATCGTAAGGGATATTGAAAATTCGATTTTATACAAAATGAATTATATTCTTTACCAATATATATGAGAGCTTTTTACAGAATGTATTTATTAACGAAGAATTAATGAATAAGTATAAATAAGTATATTTTTGGCGTGTTTTTCCCTTCGATGTTAATTTTTATTTCTTCTTTTGTATAGAGTCTATCAGCCGGAATATATCCCGGGGAATATTTAGACAGATGCACTCTTCCATTTTCTATTTATTTCAGACGATCTATTCGAATTCTGGAGAGCTTTCGCGGGGCTGGTTGCGGTTTGAAGGCCGACAGGGAGAGCTGCAGATAAAGGGAAGAAAAGAAAGGAGAAATAGAGGGGAGAATTTCGTATCGGAGCGAGAAAATGGTACAGAAAAGCGCGACGTATAGACGAAAACTGGAAGCACTCTTATTTCTCGCTCCGAGCAGCGGTGAAAGAGGAATACGTTTCGACGTTGAAAACGAGAATACGCTCTCTGTGTGTATTCGTATTTGTATAAATGTATCGACAAAGAATGAAAGAAGATCGAAGAAAGCAACTAAAATCCTCCTTTCAATTTCATCCAGAGTCCTTTTCCCTTCGCCAACGTGTACGCGAATAAGTTTCCCAGCCGGTGGCTTTCGTTTCGCGATGCGGCGCACATTCAGACGCATCTTTAAACCGGGAATCGAGTCATTATCCCTTGTATGGATTAAGAAAAGAGTCCAAAAAATCCAAACTCTTATACAGGGAGTGAAAGGAAAACGAGATCGAACTATATTCTTGGCAATATAACAGTTATTGAGTTACGAGACTTTTCTTACCAAGTGCCAGCGCTTCAATTTACTCCGTGAAAATGGATGCGCAAGCTTTTTTCCCTTGACGCAGTTTTCTCACCCTATCGCCCTGCTCATTTTCGGCCCCCGACAACGCGGTTTTTCGAACAAACTGAATGCCATTCGTTACCTCAAAACGCGAAAAGAGCGAAACTTCTCCATTCAATCCCACTCTACCTCAAAGCTAAATTTCGTTCGCGAGAACTCGCCAAAAATATCATTCTAATTTCTTCCTTTCCAATCTGCTTCGTCTATTTTTACTCCTTTCGTTCATATACATTTCGCATCCTTTCATTCGTTCGCATTCTGTGCGTCACGAATGTTTCATTCTTCTCGATGGAATTTTATTGGAAATCTATGCATGGGTCATCGAATGAAATAGATTAAAGTGAAATAAGCGGAATATCTCTATTCGAGGAGAAAGATTACTCAGAGCTGAGACGAATTATCTGGATAAAGATATACCTTCTCTTTTTCAATAGCGAATAATTTTAGATAAGAAATCTCATGACTGACAATGGTTCCTTTTTAATGCGAAATAAGAGTGAAAATATAAAAAAAAGTCTAAATGCGGAATTTCCTATTCTTAATATCTTGAAAGTGTAGTGATTCCACAAGAGAAAGAGGAAACGACGATGTGTGCGAAGAGCGATAAGAATGTGAGATAATTCTCCGCGAGAGTTGTCTATACTTTGGGTTGAATCGAGCCATATCTTCTTTTTTCTCCTTTGAGCGGGATGAAAATGAAAAGATGAGACGTGGCGACAATAAGGAGGGAAATAACGCTCGAAAGGATATGGAGGGTTAATAAGACCCGACGGGGAAGAGAGATTTTATGGAGATGACCTAATTATCGCAAGCTCTTTGCTCTCATCCCCGTTTTTCCGCTCGCTGTCCGCCTCCGCACTTTGGCTTCCGATCTCCATTTTTATTTCTTCTACCTCTTTTTCGCCTTCATAATCGTTTTTCCCGCTCCTCCTTTCCACCTCTTCTCTGTTTTCACGCTGGAGTGTCGACTCAGAGCTTGACGGTGCTAAACGAGAGCTGCCTGTCAATTATAATACTTCTGATAAGAGTCAAATCGATCTTCACGAAAAAAAAGAAACGAAATGGTATCAAAAAATTAAAATTTATTTTATACATTATTTTCATTTCTTGCATTTTTGAGAAGCACATGATCTCTTTCAAGTATTGCACTCTTAAATGATTTCATTTATTTTTAATATTATATAAAATTTTATTAAAATGTACCTATACGAGAGAGTAAATGCTCATATGCAATTTATTTGCTTACTGTCGTATAACAAAAGCTTTTATAAAATATATAACTTTGGAAGATATTCCACCCTAAAAGGTGTCTCTCATCAATGTTTTATTCAACAACTATACGCGACCTGTAAATATACATGGCTGTCTCGTTTTTTACAGTACGAGTATACTGGATATAATTTTTTTTTAATTCATCATTATTGAATTAAAAGATCTACGGTTCTTGATTATTCGTGGTGAATAAATTTATTTGTTTTTATATTTGTCTATGCTTGCGAAAAGAGAAAAAGGGAGGCGTAATGTCTTCTCCGAGTATATTAATTAGCGTGTTCCCAATTTTCCCGTAGGTTGCCCGTGCATTTACTTCGGGTAACTGTTGAAATAATTGAATAAGCCGTACAGCAGTGTCTCGAGTTGTATATGTCACTTCCATCCTGTCGGTCTTGGGGCACATAATTTTCGCGTGACCGCAAATTGTCGAGGTACCACCAAAGTCGTCATTAGCCAAGTTTTCGTAGAGCATGCGTATATACGAATGTATATATATATATATATACTAATTCGTCGGGTGATGCGCGACTTGGGAAGAAATTGCGGGATCCGACTCGAGAAATTTTTCGCGCGAAGCGAGGGAGCCGCGTGGAAATATTTTTCCGCCTTTCTTAATCATTCTTGCCTCGTTTTTTTCATACTTCCTAGCGTTAAACGAGTACACGAGCAAAAACAATAGCGGGATGAATATTTTTTGAAAGGAGAGGAACTCGAGCCTGAAATAACAGAGCAAAAAAAACTTTGCTCGGCTTTTCTTACCTGCTAATTAAAACCTAGACGGTTACGACCGTAAAGACAAATTCGGCCTCTCTATATTATTTTCAAAGAAAATATAATAATGTTCACGAGAATAATTGGAAGGCATGGAATATTTGAGACGTACAAGCGGAAAATGATGAGTCATTTCGTAAGAGTTGACGAGTTGAGCGGGATAAGACGTAAGATGTGGAAATAATTTAGCGACGAAAGAGAGAGAGAGAGAGAGAGAGAGAAAGCTAGAGAAAGGTTGATTAAAAGTGTCTCGGAACTTTGAGAATATGTAAGCGTCGACTTTCATCATTTTCGACCAAAACGACGAAAAAAAAATCATTTTTTTTTATCTTATTCTCGTTTTTTTTATTATCTTTTTTTTAAACCTAGAGCTCGTATAACGAGCGGAATTTTTTTTCGTGCCTTACACATAAATACTTTTATACAAGTGTGCACGTTTATGGGAAGGTGTAGAATACTCGAGAAACTGGGCTGGGCTCTTGCCTAGGCCGAGGTCCCACTCCGACTAAGATAATTAGGTACTTGGCAGCTCCGGCAGAAACGAAACTCGTGTTTACCAACGAAGAGAAATCCCGTCCGTTCTCCTTCAAGCTAGCCGAGTCTCTGTCCCGCATACCCAAAAATCCTCCCCAATTATCATCATGCTGCTTCCTCCGCAAGCACGTTTCTTTCGCCGTGCTAAAAAAAAAGTGTTTCCTTGAGCGCTTTTCGAAAGCAAGAAATGCTTCTTCCGCACAATTTCCGCCACTGACAAAAAATAAAATCCCTTTTGTCCGCATTAAACTATACTCGCATTTGAACCATCAAGTCGTCCGTTTCATTAATCGTGGCAGAATCTACTGACATACATATAAATTTATGCATCCCCCAATAATTTTGTTTTCCTCATAAAATATGAAAAAGCACACGATAATGAATATTATACGAGCACCATTGGATTCTATCTTCTCCATTAATTGTATTATAATTTTGACACAGAATGGTGAGAAAGTTTCGATAATGCGGGGGAATATCGTTATAGTCGATGGGACAGCGATGAGAAAAGCCTAATTGCAGAAAAGCTCGGAGAACTCTCTATTCTCTAAAAGTACATTATTTTGCAGCTAATCAGCGAGCAGAGCGGTATGGAGGTGGCAAACTCTGGTCGAGAGAAAAGCCGAGGAGGGATACAGAAAAAAGGAAGTGGGAGAACCAATTAAAACTCCATGGAATGTTTTAAGCTCGCGAGTGCCCTCGCGCGTGCACATAGACTACTCGCTAATGAAACGTAAACGTAATTACGCGTTATTTTCCCTTCTCTTGTTTACTTCTGCGTAACTTGACCGAATGGATACGGCCCACGCGAAAACACGTAAATTGTTTGTATGCGTCAACCGCGAACTCAAATATCCGGCAAAATTTGTCAATCGCCAATTAATAAATCTGTTCGTGTGAAAAATTGAAAAAAATATGAAAAAATATGTGTATCAAAAGAAATTTTAAAAACAGCAGATTCAATACGTGTTTTAATTAATTTTATATTATTTATAAAAATATATGTGCAAACTGAAGATATTTTTTTTAATACGTCTAAATCGTGCCAAATTAATTATGGCTGTATTATTGTTTAGAGAGAGAGAGAGATAGAGGGGGAGGAGGAGAGGGAGGGAGTAAAAGCGAGGATAAAATCTTAAACGAGCAAAATTCTTCCTCTTTATATTTTTGTTCTCTCCTGGCTGCTCTTTTGCCCGCTGTTTCTCGCTCCGGCTGATGAGTACGCGGAATGCTCTTACGTAGGCTGCAAAGTGGATTCACTGCAAATTACGAATTTGCCCGCAGGCTGAGAGCCAAGTGGCGCCCACGCTCGCTGCTATCCGGGTAGCGCTGAGCGCCGGCGAACAGGGGGTTGGGGGATGAAGGGAAATCCAGCCGCGTGCAGACTCCTGTTTCGCTTTCCGTCTCGCACACTCATCCGCGAAATCGCACACGGGTGCACAAACAACCAACTTATCCAGCGATCGAGTCCTCGAGAATGGTGGAAAGGGGAGAAGGCTCTGAACGAAGAAAGGGGGTGTTGACGTTACGACGAAGATATCGAAATCGTAACGTACAAGCATTAGGTATTTCCTTCCGGATATTAGCTTTATCGTGCTCGTAAAACGTTTCGGAAAATCGAGCGAATTATACTCAATGCGCCTGTCTCTCTCCCGCTCTCTCTCTCTCTCTCTCTTTGCTCCCCAGTATAAATTTTCTGTGTTTCTGTTGAATCGTGCATGATTCGTCGAGGAGGAAAAAATATACGGAGGAGTTCCGAAGATGAAAAGATCGATGCTATTGTTGTACACGTAGACACGTAGAATCGTTGCAAAAAATATCGTCAGCTGACTAAAAGAGACGGATGCTCGTCTATAAAAATTCAGCCCGGAGTGCGCGCTCTGGAGCATAAATACTGACGGACGCGAAACGATGTCAGTCCCCAGAGCTTTCGTTCATTTCGCCCCGTTCGTTATCGAGCCGCTGTAAAAACTTTTCCCCGTTTCCGCAGTCTCGTATATAAATACACCGGAAAATCTCTATCCAAACGAATCTATGAATTTCTACCCCGAGATTTGACCCCAGGATTTCTGTTGTTGACGCGAAGCGAAAGCTATGTATAAAAGAAAGAAAAAAAAAGCACACACTCCGGGTAGATACAGAGATGACTGGCTTTGTGAAGGCAATTGTTTATTCTCGACTGTATATTCTCTATAGTACAGTATCTGTCCATGTCCATTATTTTCTGTGCATGTATGTACACCGCACAAATACGATCTACGAGGTATCGAATTAATTTTCTAAAAAATAAAAATCAGGCCGAACTATCGGTAATCGTATTGGTAAAAAATATATTCGAAAAATAAAAATGTCAATAAGAGCTATCTCGCTCAAACGAGCGTGACAAATGAGCCGTAGCTTGTTTGCTCGCGTTGAGGTAATCGTATGAACGAGCGGACTCGCTTTCCGATTCGCAGTTGATCGATTAAACGTCAATTTCGCGCATAACAAACACTGCAAACGAAGCGTAAGGTTTTAACGCGATATGAAGTGCCCGATGAGGTGTCCGAGTTGTTTTATCTACCGTAATAATTTGGACATGCAAGCTTTTCATTGGATTTTGCGGTTTCGCTCGACATATGAGGACACGAGCCCCCAACGCATACGATATGCATAGTATACTCGCGTGAATTCGCCTCGCATCGGACAAATCATCACCGAGGCTGAGATTTATTTCATAACATCAGCGTTAAGGCTTAAATATTCCTGATCTCTATATATATTGTCATATAACGTTCTCTGCTAAATGTAGTCCTATATCACGTACAGTATTAATCCCTATATATTGTCCAATTTCGTAGAAGGCACGACTCTGAGAAATTCACCTCTTCAAATCATGCATTCGCAGCTGTCACAACCAACGTAGAGACAATTCTCGTTAATGAGCTAAAAGCTTAATTATTCGAAACAAAGCTCCATGGTCAACCAATTTCGGGATTTCCATCCTCAATCGACACTTTGTCACTGTACTCAGTATTGATCAAAATGTGTGCTTTAACTTCCAAGTACAGTTATTCGTAAGAAAACATTTTACCTCACTGTTTGTATACGAATTCGAACTGATTTCTATACGTTTTCTACACGTGCTTTCGTTAAAGCACGTATAAAATACGTGTACAATGAACATCGATAGATTTTATTGAAAATGTGCATAAACTTTCTTTGACGTTATCTGCACGTGTGCATTAAATTTTAGGAGACTTCCTGAGATAATCGATAAATTCGTTGGTAAATATCACGTTTTTCGTATCCTCCACCATATATAAGGATAAAAAATTGCAGTTTTAAAGAATAAATACATCTCAACTTCCAAATATGTAGTCAAGCCTGCTAAAACTTTGCATAAACTTTTATATAACATTAAAGGAGCATCATTATTTTTTTCAATAAAATCTGGGAAAAAATTTTTTCAGTTTGTTTGATAATGTACCGAGTATTCCTCATCTTGGATTACCTCAAATTTCAATTTTCAACAACTTTTCTTAATCTACTTAAGGAGGTTGTAACTTCAGAGTAGTCAATACAACAACTATTTTACAATTAAAATTATTTTTAAAAATCTCAATTTGGAAAAAGCTTTATTTTATTTACTTTTTCATACGAGATTCGCTTCTATTAATGCGTTTCAGAAGAATAATATTCTTAATTAATTT